>CAUYTI010099612.1:0-30497 GCA_963575145.1 Galago senegalensis | reverse complement strand
CTTCTACCACTGACCCTCCTCTGCAAAGAGGCTTGGTCCTTTGTAGGAGCTGTAACATTTCTATTGCTGATCCTGCCCTGCAAAGAGGTTTGGTCCTTTTTAGGAGCTGTAACACTTCTGCTGATCCCGCTCTACAAAGAGCCTTGGCTCTTTGTAAGAGTTGTTTTCATAAGAGTTGTAAGGAAACTGTGAGATCATTAGTAAGTGTTGTTTCAAGCATCTAAATATGTAGTAAGTTGTTACCCAGATATACAAAATTAATTATCACTTGGGTGCAGCTCTCATTCATCTATCACTATCTAATTCATCTATAATATTCCTGGTTCAATTAGGTCACTATGACCCACTAAAAATTTATTTTGGTGTCCTTTTGCCAACCTCATTGAACATAGTCATAATGGTGTGGACCTGTATGCCCTGGAACCCACACATACACACATATGCATTTTCCTACAGAAAGGAAACAGGTAGCTTTGGGATATAAACAACTGCAAACTGGTTTTGAACTACCTTCGACTATTTACCTTCCTCTTCATTCCTCTGGCCAATCAGCAAGTGTGGATATGCATATTTTGAAAGGTAGTTCAGTTCCATTTATTCTGCTGCAGTGCAATTCTATTGCACACTATCGGCAGAGCACAGCTATGAGCAGAAGGAGACCCGGACCATGTAAAAAGCCCTGCAACTCAGACCAAATCACAGGGGTAACCAGAATTTTTCTAAATTATAGTGGATGCATGGAGAAGTTAGACAGCCATGTAGGGATTGACTTAAGTAATAAATTTTTCCTTTCTAAAATTTTTTTGGGCTTTTTGGTGGGGTGTGGTGACTCACACCTGTAATCCTAGCACTCTGAGAGGCCAAGGCAGGAGGATCACTTAAGCTCAGGGGTTTGAGGCCAGCCTAAGCAAGAGTAAGAGTCCATCTCTACTAAAAGTAGAAAAAAAAAAAACTAGCTGGGCACTATTGCAGGTATCTGTAGTCCCAGCTACCCTGAAGGCTGAGGCAGGAGAATCGCTAGAGCTTAGGAGTTCCAGATGAGCCTAAGCAAGTGTAAGACCCCATCTCTACTAAAAATAGAAAAAAATAGCTGGACATCGTGGCAGTTGCCTGTAGTCCCCACTATTTGGGAGGTTGAGGCCAGAGGATTACCTGAATCCAGGAGTTGGCAAGGTTGAGGTTGCTGCGAGCCAGGCGGATGCCACTGCACTCTACCCAGGGTGACACAGTGAGATTGTGTCTCAAAAATAAAAATAACAATAGTAATAATAGCACTTGACTAGCCATAAAAAAACAATAAAAATAAATTAATTAAAAAATGTTTTTTATTTTTAAAATTTACTGTAATGAAAAAATACACTGTTGTAATAAAAATAGTTAACAGAAAAATGTAGCAGTATTTACAACATGTCATGTGAAGTTCCACCACTGTGCCCAAATCATTTCCAATATGCCATTGAAACACCCAATTTTAAACCAACCAATTCTGGCTTCTCTGGGGATAGCCAATGTGTTCCCCACCTCTGGCAATGAAAACTTGCCACTCCAGGCAGGATGATCTTCTGGAGGCTCAGTGCACCTCTCAGCTTGGCACATGTCCCCTTCAGAACCACCACTCATTCCTGCCCATCAATCCAAACTCCACATGTCCTTCAAGGCACATCAGACATAACTTCCCGTCCATCAATTCACTGGCTTAGCAAACACATACTGAGTAACCTACAAGGTATCCTAGGAATGTGAGGGGAGATTAAGAGACTTTGCAATAGGAAATGGGTTGAGTTACAGTAAAAATGCACAATAGAGTATTATGAAGCTGTGCAAAACTGAATGAGAAACATCTGTATGAAAGATATGAATAGGGTGACCAGACGTCCCACTTTTCAACAATTTGTCCCACGTCCCGCGGTGTTTTTAAAATGTACTGATTTTTGGAAAGAATGCATGAACGGGTGGGAGAACAAGAAAAGTATACGGTTTTCGCCTGCCATGTGGCTATTTCACCAGAATATGAGTTTTATATTATTTTTGTTAATTTTATAATGTTAAACCTTAATAACAAATAATTGCTGAGAAGTGATTATCGAGAACTGCTTATCAAAGTTTGCACTGTTGTCAGGCCCTGCCCCGCCCCGCCCCTGCCCCGTCCCCCCGCCATGTTGTCCTGCCTTACCAATGTTAAAATCTGGTCACCCTAGATATGAAGTGATACTGTTAAAAATCTATCTCTGTCGACAATATCAGCAAGATATTGCTTTTAAAAAGCATTCATGTATAGCTGGCTCTCTTTTGCCTAAGGAAGAAAGGAAATTTTTAAAGATCTCTTTATCTTTAGAAAAACAAACTCAGGAAGAGTAAAAATGGAGTTAACTGAACACAAGTGGTGTGGGCAGAGGTGGGGCCTCCGGAGGCAGCAGGAGGAAGGGAATGTGGGCCGAGTGAGCCTTCCCTGAAGGTGCTTTGTCAGATAGATTTTGCTCCTGGAATACGGTAATGTTCCCCATAAATTCAATCAACAAAGACAAGAAGGCGGGAAAACGTGGTAACTGAAAGCAAACCCAAGCAAATAAATCCAATTAGATTTCCAATGAATGGCATGACCTCACCGATGGAAGGAAGAGAAAGAAACGCAAGCAATCCAAGTGGTCTGTGAGACGGCCCTCGATTATGATCCAGTGCAAGGGGGCCTTGCCCTCACCTCTGAATGGTTTGTGTGCTTGGTATTTAATGAATTGAAGGCCTCACTCCCCCATTCTTCCCGCAGGACTTACAACCATCCCAAATAGTCAGTTTCCATCTTTTGTTTATGTCGTTTGTTTTCTTATTTCAGTACACACTGCAGAAATGGAAACTTTACAACCCTGTACTTTTTCTCTTAGCTCATGACCATGTGCCAGATCTAAAAATGCTTTTAACAGGGCAGTTTATGGTTATTAGAGAAAGTTGTTTTTCTCTTTCTCTCTCTCTCTCACCTAAAACTACAAACTTCATGGCTAACTAAAGCTTAATGCTTGGCTTACTTCTTACCTACTTACCACCCCCAACACACACACACACACACACACACACACACGTGTGTGTGCACATGTGTCTCACTTTTGATGATTTGGAGAACTTTTCAACATTTGTGTTATTCCATTGGATTTGTGGAATAAAGGAAAAATGGCAGATTTAAGGATATCTCATAAACAATAACCACTAAACATCGGTACCCTCAGTCTATGTAAACAGAGGTGCCCTGTACATTGTGCCTTGAAAGTCAGCTAAGTCTTATCAAAACATAAAGTAAGACAATATCATGATGTATCCAGAAAGATGAAAATTTAAGGAAAAAATGCAGGTACTATTTTTCCTTAAATTTTCTTTCTTTCTTTCTTTCTTTCTTTCTTTCTTTCTTTCTTTCTTTCTTTCTTTCTTTTTTCTTTTAGTTATTAGTACCTATTTCACATGATGCTTCTGAGCTTTTCTCAAGGTCCAGAGGTTTTCACTTCACCCTAGGTCAGAGTATAAACCTTGAGTAAGCTTCTCCCTATTTCCAAGTGGTTCTGGACCAAGGGTCCAAAAATCCCTATCAGCTTGAATTTTCCAACTAAAGATAAAGAAAATTATGAGTGTATGACACTTTCTTATGAGAAAAAAATTGTAGTTTAATTTTCCTAATCAGGTTTTGTGAAATCAACATGGTCTGCTCTGAGTTTTGTATTTACTTTGAGAGTAGTGGTTCTCAACCTTCTCATGCCGTGGCCCTTTAATACAGTTCCTGTGGGTCACGACACACAGGTTGAGAACCGCTGCTCTAAAGTGTCTGTGCCACTAGATTATTATTTTCAATTTTTTTTTTTTTTTTTGAGACAGAGCCTCAAGCTATCCCCCTGGGTAGAGTGCCATGGCATTACAGCTCACAGCAACCTCCAACTCCTGGGCTCCAGCGAGTCTCCTGCCTCTGCCTCCCAAGTTGCTGGGACCACAGGCGCCCGCCACAACGCCTGGCTATTTTTTTGGTTGCAGCTGTCATTGTTGTTTGGTGGATCCGGGCTGGGGATTCGAACCCGCCACCTTAGGTGTACGTGGCTGGCACCCTAGCCGGTTGAGCTATAGGCGCCGAGCCTATTATTTTCAAATATTATCTGTCACAAAATATATATAGATTTTAAACTATCTCTAAGTATAATTAAAATCCATCATATTTTCTTGTGTATATACATCTATTTGTTTATATATTAATATCATGCATCTTTTCTTGCTGAAATCCTTGAATATTTCACAATGGAAATAAAAAAGAAGGGAAATTTAAGTTGCTAAGAACCGATCCTTCTAAGACATTATTAAATAATTGGGTTATTTCTATTAATTTTAAAAATATATGGTAAATAACCTTCATAAGTTTCCTTTCTCCCAAATGTATAGTCTAAATACTCTTAAACAAGACTAAAGACAGAGTCAGAAAAATAATTCCAAAACATGCTATTCTAATGAATACTGATCTGAATAACTAGGAAACCTGCGAAACTATCAGAAATGGCCATGACTGAGGCCTCCTCAGTTCTAGGAGAAATGAGACACCTGCCTACAGAGGCCAGGGCACTTTCTGGCAAAAGATTGGCGGGTGTTAACCCCTATAGGACAATTTTCAATATAAGTAATTACTTTTTATACATCTAAATCTTCTCTGAATGTTAAATTGGGAATACTTTCATTAAATGTTATTTTTTCCACACCATAAATTAATCCCCATACATACTGTATATCCCTTGTGGAACTAAAAAAGCAGTTGCAATGATTAATCATTTAATTTGAGAGAACCGTTTGGAAATTGTTTTTCCCTAGCTCTCTTTGAGCAGCTCAATATATGCCTAGCTGCACACCATGGATGTATTTTATCAAATTAATTTATTGAACAACTATTATGTGTCCAATACAATACCAGGCCATGTGAGGAGAGAGAAAAACTAAAAGACAATTTCTAACTTAAGGAGTTTATAACCTAGCAACAGAACTCTGAAAGGACACACTTATAACAAAATCCCAAATGCCTCAAGCCTAGGAAGGAAAGTAAGGACTGTTGTGGGCAGCCCCTGACCTGGAGGCCCTGCTGCCCATGCAGGGCCTCTGCCTTTCATTTGCAGCCCCCAGAGGGGGCGCTTGGCACTACCAAGTATGTTGTTTCACCCAAATGAAACTAGATATCCAGGTTTTTACATGTGATCAACCAGTTTTCAGATGTTGGCACTCAATTCAAGATTTTTATTTTTAAAAGTTATCTGTGGGCCAAGCCATACATACCTCTAGGTCACAGTCAGCTGTGAGCTGGTGTCACGACACCTCAAGTAACAGACAACAAGAACAATGAAACCAACCATGTGCAATTAAGTGCCAAATAATACACTACAAACAATATATGCACACAGGGAGACAAGGACACTGCCAGTAGAAGTGTGAGCTGCCACAGAAGGAAGGCCCAGACTGAACGTGAAGGAAAATACTTCACCTTAGACTATAGAGAATGTGGGGGAAAAAAAGTTTGCGGATCTTCTATGGCTAATTATTCTCCATTATATGAAGATGTAGCCTAAATGATAGAGACATGCCCCTCACAGAAAAATCTGGAAGACATTAAAAACGCCAAAGGAAAGAAACAGGGAGCAATTTTCAGATAAACTCCGTGGTGAACCACAGCCACGCGCTCAGACGTTTCTCCGTTAGTAATAATAGAAGATGATTATGAGAATGAAAACCTTGCTGCCTTCAGCTTTCAAGATATAAAAAAGTGGTTATTTATTGTTAATACATTATGAGATCAGGAGGGTTATCCAAACAAGAATGAGGATGCTAACGTTTGCTATTAGGACATTTTGAAATATTTCTCAAGCTGGTAATTGTGAGCAGATGACATTTAAGATCAAATGGTCTTTGCAAACTCCCTCCTCCCGGAAATTCCTGGCCTAGGCTGGATCCTTCTGACAAGAGAGGATGAGGATGCATCTGATCAGACGCGCACGCGAACTTCACAGTCACAGCCACCACACAAGTCATTCCACACGTGTCTGCTGTTTGCAGCCCTGCAGGCTCAGGGCACATCCTTCAAATCCACTTTTTATTTTCTGATCGATGAAGATGCAGGCACAGTGGAGTGTAAAATAATATTCATGTGCTTCTGCTAAGAAAGAAAAGTCAAAAATAGAAGGAAAAAAGCTTTTTGTAGGCAGAGAGAAACTGGAACAAGATTGGTTGAAATAAAAGATTGATGAAGAGGTATTCAATGCTTGCAGGAGAAAAAATTGGGAAAACAATTGATGTCAGGAAGCTTTAGATAAGACACTCAAAAATTTCATTTTAATATTTATTGCTTGTAGTGAAATTGATCATGCCTCCGGCATGATGAGGTCATGAAAGAAGAGATTGATGCAGGCAAATTCATTATTTCTGCTTCTGTTCTTTCTATTTTGATATTAGTCTATTTTCCCCCAATAAACTATCCCATTGCATACCTCCCCACTTCTGCCATTTTTCGGTAATGTAATTTTCCTGTCATCTTTTATAAAATACTCAGGTACTCATCTGTTGGAAGGGTAGGGATAAAAATAGCTCTTTAAGAAGAAAACACTGACTCTAACCATCCAAGCCACATGAAAGATAAGTCAATCCTCTAGTGGACCTTTATCAAATTATTTTTTCTGGTGCCAGGGCAGGCTGTCCTCCTTGAACTTCTTTGTTCTGCACATGAGACAAATTGCGAGTGCTAATTAACACAGGGTTTCACTCAGTCATATAATTATACACTGGAGTTTTTCTCTTTCTTGCATATTTATTCAACCAGGATATTTTAATGCAAATACTCTGATCTCATTTTATTAAAATCAAGAAAATAAAGGTGCAAAATATCAAAACAAATGCCACAGTCTAGTCAGGATCTTGAAAGACCACTGACATGCAGCACCGTGGGTCGCAAAGATTGGCTTTGGATGTCAGCGTGTGTCCCCATGTGCACCACCAACCATGGATGCAGATGACAGTGGCATGGGCCTCTTTCCAAGACTGCAGCAGGCCACATCGCTGTACCCAAAGAACACCCCTGAACCCAGGGTCCATTGGACATGGGGAAGGGACTTTCAGCTCAGCTGTTTTGCCAAAGAAGCATGTGGGGCTCATTTAGATTGGCACTGAGAGCACCAAAAGTGCTTTTACTTATACTGCAGTAATCTGGAAAAAAATATCCCTTATCTAAAAAGTTACTGTTGAAATTACTTTTATGTTCTTGTTTGGTTTATCAAACATTAGGTGGCTGTAAGATGTTCGTTTCATTTCATGGTTTTCTATTTGGTTCCAGATGTCTGTGTCTCTATTTTTGTGCCAATACCATGCTGTTTTAATCACTATAGCCTTGTAATATAGCCGAAAGTCTAGCAGGCTGATGCCTATGGCTTTGTTTTTGTTACTAAGAATTGCCTTGGCTTTATGGGTTTTTTTCTGCTTTCATACAAAATGAAGAATGATTTTTTCCAAATCTTCAGAGTACGATATTGGTATTTTAATGGGGATGGCACTGAATCCCCATTGCTTTAGGAAGTATAGATTGCTTTGGGAAATATAGACATTTTAACAATGTTGATTCTTCCCAACCATGAGCGTGGTATGTTCTCCCTTTTAAAAATATCTTCTGCTATTTCTTTTCTTATGGTTTTATAATTTTCTTTATAGAGGTCCTTTACCTCTGTTATCAGGTATATTTCTAGGTATTTGATTTTCTTTGAAGCCACTATGAAGGAAATTATGTCTTGATTAGTTTCTCATCTTGGTTGTTATTGGCACATACAAAGGCTTCTGATTTGTGGACATTGAGTTTATATCCTGAGACATTCTTGTATTTTTTGATGACTTCCAGGAGTTTGGGAGTTGAGTCTTTGGGGTTCTCTAAATACAAGACCATATCATCAGCAAACAGGGAGAGTTTGACCTCCTCTGCCCCCATTTGGATGCCCTTTATTTCCTTCTCTTGCCTGATTGTATTAGCTAGACCTTCCAGCTCTATGGTGAATAGTAGTGGTGAGAGAGGACAGCCTCCTGTGTTTCCAGTTCTAAGGGGAAAAGCTTTAAAGCTTTTAGTTTTACTCCATTCAGTAAAATACTCGCTGTGGGTTTGTCATAGATAGCATCAATCAGATTAGGAAAGGTGCCACATATGCTTATTTTCTTTATAGTTCTAATTAGAAAAGGATGCTGAGTTTTATCAAATGCTTTTTCTTCATCTTTGAAGACCATCTCATGGTCTTAGTTTTTGCTTCTGTTGATACGGTGAATTATGTTTATGGTCTTGAGTATGTTAAACCAGCCTTGGATATCTGGGATGAAATCTAGTTGATGATTTTTTTTTAATGTGTAGCTGTAATCTATTGGCTATAGATTTTAGGGTTTTATTGAGAATTTTTGCATCTATATTCATTAGTAAAATTGGTCTGAAATTCTCCTTTTTAGTTGGGTCTTTTCCTGATTTTGGTATCAGGGTGATGTTTGCTTCATAGAACATGTTGGAGAAGATTCCTTCCTTCTCACTTTTTTATAATAATTTCTGCAGTAGGGGTATAAACTCTTCTTTGAAGGTTTGATAGAATTCTGGTGTGATCCCATCTGAACTAGGGATTTTTTTTTTTGTTAGGAGATTTTTTATTGTTTCTTTGATCTCAGTGCTTGAAATTGGTCACACACTGAGGGAAAGAATCCCTATTCAATAAATGGTGCTGGGAGAACTAGATATCCACATGTAAGAGACTGAAACTGGACCCACACCTTTCTCCACTCAAAATCTAAGTCATGAAACATTAAAAATCCTCAAAGAAATTGTGGAAAAAACATTTGAAGTTATCATACTGGGGAAAGACTTTATGAAGAAGACTTCAGTGGCAATTGGAATAACAACAACAAAAAACCCAAATGGGACTTAATTAAATTGAATAGCTTCTGTACAGCTGAGGAGATAACAATCAAAGCAAAGAGACAAACATCAGAATAGGAAAAGATATTTGCATATTATGAATCAGACAAAAGCTTGATAACTAGGACCTACAGAGAGCTCAAATTAATCAACATGAAAGAAGCCAACAATCCCTTATATTAATGGACAAAAGAGATGAATAGAAGCTTCACTAAAGAAGATAGGAGAATGACTAACAAACATCTGAAAAAATATGCATCAGCCCTCATTATCAGAGAAATGCAAATCAACCCCCCCTAAAAGTTCAGAGCCTGTAGTTCCGTGAGTAGGGCACCAGCCACATACAATGAGGTTGGCAGGTTCAAGTCTGGCCTCGGCTTGCTAAACAACAATGACAACTGCAACCAAAAAACAGCCAAGACAGTTGCTAACTCACATATGTCACTGGCCTACAATTAGAGGCTTTTCCAAGTTCCTGGTGATCCTCACAGAGAAGAATTTCAGGACACACCACATAAGCCAAGCAAGGGGAAGCTTTATTGAAAACAAAAGTACACTCTCAGGAAAGAGAGCAGGGAGACCCGAATGGCTGCCCAGACAGGAAGTGGCCTCGGATCTTCTGCAGCCTTACTAATTGAGGGGAGAAATATTCAAGACTAAGGCATTAGCTTTTAGTGAAAATTTGGGCAGTAATTCCTAGAATTGGATCCCCTCCCATTTCATAATTTACATGGTTGTTTCAGAACTATCATGGTGATTTCAAGGACACAGAAACTGTAAAACCACAATGCAAATGATACTGTAATTAGCCAAAGTTCATGTAAGGTGGCAAAGACAGCTATTAAGCAGGTGGAGGCCAGTTCTTACCTGTGCTTGTCTGCCCCTCTCGTTAACTTCTGCTTGAGAGCCGTTTACATTAACACCTATTCCCAGTCTTCAAGCATCTGTATCTGGTCTCAGCTCTATCTTCTAGTCTGTTATCCTTACATATGCCCACTTAAACACTGTGCATATATGTGAATATGTTTGCATAAAAAAAAAAAACTTGCTTTGAAAATAGAATAGGGACATGTAACCAGCTCCTTAAAAATTGTCAACATTCAAACAGCAACCAGAGGAAATCTCAATTATTCAAGATACTCTCCAAGAAGGAAAATAATGCTTTTCACTTAGCATTGCTCCTCTGCAGCAGTAGGTCACATCATACAAATTTCACCTTTATTTTACCACCAGCCTGTGGCTCATTATGAGCCTTGGGACTATTATTTGGCTCTTCCTTGACCAATTCTTTCCATTAGACTTGCTGGCTATGTTCCTGTCCTGATTGTTATTATTCTGCTCTTGTCTTTGTTGACCTCACTGTAACCAGCTTCTGTTCATTTCTCCAACCTGTCAGGAGCATTTGGAAGTCCAAACCTATCCCCCTAGGTTTTGCTACACCTTCTGACTTTACGACACCCTCACACAAGGTGACCATGTACTCTATTCCATCATCCCAGTCACTGATGAAGATATTTAATAGTCCCGGGCAGAGGGCTGACCCTGGCAATGCACCACCTGTGTATGCCAAGTTAATGGCATGCCACTATTAATTACTCTTTAGGAGAAATGTAGGGGGTGACAGGGGATAACACACCTCTAACATCCCCAACCATTGAAACAAGTCTCTCACGGGCTTCTGTGGAAGTTCATTTACATAAGTGGTTGATCTTTTAGAGGTCACAGAGCCCCTGATGATCAGATAAAAGCCATGATTCTCTCTCCCAAAAGATAAGTGTGTGTATGCGCACGCACACACCACAATTTTCATAAGATTTCAGAGAATTCAAGCGCTTCTCTCAAAGTACATCTTGGAAGGTCCTTAAGTCTAGAACATTTCGGTTAAAAATACTTAATTTATATACCTTTAAATATTGCAGCATATGTGTTATCTTTGAAATTAACATTACATTTAGTAGATGCCAGAAGAAACTACAATTTGGAAGATTTTCTTTAATCTGGATGATATCACATATATACCTTAAAATTCTCTTGGTTGACCTACACTGTCAGACAAAAGAAATAATTCATTTATTTAAATGACAAGGATTTTCTTGGGCAGCACCTGTGGCTCAGTGGGTAGGGTGCTGGCCCCATATACCGAGGGTGGCAGGTTCAAACCTGGCCCTGGCCAGCTAAAATAGCAGTGACAACTGTAACAAAAAATAGCAGGTGTTGTGGCGGGTGCCTGTAGTCCCAGTTACTCAGGAGGCTGAGGCAAGAGAATCACCTAAGCCCAGGAGTTGGAGTTTTCTGTGAGCTGTGATGCCAGGGCACTCTACCAAGGGCAATAAAGTGAGACTCTGTCTCTAAGAAATAAATAAATAAATAAATAAGAAAAGCATTTTCTTTCCTAGGGAAATAGGTAAAATTATTTTTTAATTGTAGTAAAGTACACAAATCATAAAGTTTACCATCTTAACCATATTTATATGTACAGGAGTGCTGAGTATATTCATATTATTTTTCAACCAATATCCAGAACTTTTTCATCTTGCCAAATTGAAGCTCTGCTGAATATACAGTAACTGTCTACTGCCCCTTCCCTGAGCCCCTAGCAACCACCATTATAACTTTTAGTCTCTATAATTGGACTGCTCCAGGTACTCATGTAAATGGAATCATACAATACGACGTGTTTCTCTTGCTGTGACTGGCTTGTCATTTAGCATCACGTCATCACAGCTCATGCATGTTGTAGCGTACGTCAGAATTCCATTTCTTTTTCAGGCTGAATAATACTCCGTTGCACGTATATACCTCATTTCATTCACCCATTCACCCTCTAATGGATACTTGGGTTGTTTTCACCTTTAGCTATTGTGAATGACGCTGCTCTGAACATGGGCATCCAAAATTAAATTTTAAACAAAGCAACCTTACTTCTGTAAAGAATATGCATATGGTATTCTAAGGTTCACTCTAAAATTTTTTAATATTTTTGTCATTTTATAGTTAGGCACAACTAACGTACAGAAAAGTACACAAAAGAACTCAGTGGATTTTCACAAAGCAATCACACCACCACCAGTCAAGTCAAGACATGGAAGAGGTTCTGGGTGGAGTTTCCTTTCCCAAGTATGCCTACTACATGACAGACAGTTCTCATACAGGATGTATTTGGCCTCCCCGAGAATGCTGCCCAGTCGGCATTGCTATCCCCACGTTCTATACTGAGTAAAGGGAAGCTCAGAGAGTGTCAGACAGTGACAATGGCTGGTAATTTATTTCCCATGTGCCAAAAAAGGTAATTGATCTGACTTTATTACAATGTTTCAGTACAAGAAACTAGTTCTTGAAATGGCTTGATTTATCTAGGAAATAACTACGTATAGTCAATTGAATTATACAGCAGTACAATTCTAAAGATCAGCCTTTGTGTTCACACCGCCACACAGGCTGAATTAGGTAGAGCCCAGTTGGTACAATAAAACCCATCATCATATTAAAAATCATCCAGAGACATAAATCTGACTGATATACAGTCAGTGACTACATGGTTTGTCTTTTGGACATTCTTCACTGTGACTAATTTTAATTTTTCCCTCTAATATAATTTTAAAATATGCATTAACATTTCCACGTGAGCGTCTCTAAGCGGCAGGGCCCGTGAACACTCACTCCTAGGAACTCTCCCCAGTTCCCTCCGTGAGACAGTGTCTCTAGGGCTCTCTCTCCTGACTGTCCTCCTGTGGACACACTGCTTAGTGAACACACCTATGAGAGTGAAGCCATATTCAGATAGGACACTGAATTTTAAGTGTTCACTGTCCAGTGCAAAGAACAATTCATTCACTCCTTCAACAAATATTTATTAATAACGTCCCTTGCTCTGGACTCACCTCTCTGACAATACTCAGATTAACTCAGGGACAGCTCTACAGGCACATAAGGCCCATCTTTGTTCTCCTGCTGCTCCGTTGTCTCACACTGACCATGGGTCAGCTAAATCCTGGATGCTTTCCCTGTGAACTTCTGCCAAGGCAGGTCCCTGTTATCCTGTATTTATGTAACTACTTTTTGGAAACTGGATCTTTGGGATGTTTTCACAGTAGGTGTCCTGGGTTTACTGAGGTCATCTTTCAAAACTGGTATTTTGGAGGTTTGTCAACAGAAGCCAATGATAGTTTTTAGATTTTTTGGTAAAATTCAAAGGTTAAAGTTTTACATCTATTTAGAAAGTGTCCTTTCCTCCCTCATATACCTCTTTTCCCTTTAAAACAAACAAACAGAAGTCTCTACAACTGTGTTCTTTCGTTACAGTTTATATCTTTGGCCATTAACTGAAGTGACTTATTTCCCATGTGCCAGAACTGGTAATTGATCTGACTCCATTCCAATGTTTCAGTACAAGACACTAGTTCTCGAAGTGGTTTAATTTAGCTAGGAGATACCTACATACCATCAATGGGAAGATTTTGTCCCATTAATTCAGAGACCACAGCTAATGATTCAGAAAGTTTAAAGTAGCACCTTAGAGTTATTATGATTATAATATTGCCCATAGGAAAGCACCCATAACCTATGACCAAGTGCCTCAAGAGCAGGGTTGTAAGATTTGGAAAGTAAAAATACAAAGCACTCAATTAAATTTGAATTTCAGATTTATTGTTCATCTGTAATTCAAATTTAACCTGCTGTCCTATGTTTTATCTGGCAACCCTACTCAGTAGCCTTGGAAAGACAATTATTAATTAACAGAGATTTTAATAGCAGGCTTATTACTGGTGTGACATGATGCAAAATAAGTCACACCCACTCAGTCAACATGCCCTGAACTGAGGGGCCCTGGGAAGGCGACACCAGCAAGCCCCTCCCACGGGGAGACAGGTGCGGCCCCTCCCCACGTTCCTCATAGGCCTGTATTGAACTCTCAGGAATGAGGAAATAGAGCACAGGGGAAACTTCAGAGAGAGAATAAAGGTTGAAAAGCAAGGAGTTTATCTTTATCTGCACGACTTAACTCTTAACACATTCTGTTTACTGCACTTCCGGGCTGAGACAGTGTGCTGTGTCTACTGAGTATTGTCTTTACTCCTCAGGGCCACCAGTGACGCTTGGAGGTTTCCCAGATCACTCAGTCACTAGTGCCTCGCACTTTTAATTCTATGCTACAGTCTACAATTTATTTCTTCTCTACTTGAGTTTATCGCCTGCAAAAAGGGTTGTCAATATAATTTGATATATGACTTCTGCAAAATTAGAAAGTAGAAGGTTCTTTTGTTTTTTGGTTTTTTAATAGAATGGGCTACCACCGGATCCAGCAATCCCACCACTATCACCCAAAGGAAAAGAAATCAACACATTGAGAGGATGCCCGCTCTTATATATTCACTGAAGCACCCTTTAAACAGCAAAGCCATGGACCTAAGTGTCCATCAACAGAGGATTGACAAAGAAAACGTGGTCTGAAAAAAAAAAAAAGAAAACGTGGTCTGTATGTTCAATGGAATGCTATGCTGTCATAAAAATGAAGACAATAAAGTCTTTGGCTGCTGGAAGCCACCGTCTTAAGTGAAATGAGTCCGGCACAGAAGACAAACACCACATGTCCTCACATGTAAGTGGAAGGGAAGTGACGTGTTCACATGGAAGTGGAGTGCCCAGTGGTGGCCAGTGGAGACTCAGAGAGGTGGGTGGGCTGCGTGGTGGGAGGTTGCCTGGTGGCAAGGTGTGCATTGTTCCAGGGAGGGACGCGCTGACAGCCCTACACCATCACAGTGTAATATATCAACGGAGCAACACTGCGCTTGTACCCTGTGAATACATACAAATAAACAATAAGCAAAAAAAATGAGATTTTAAAAATAGAAGGGGCATGATAAGCCCTCGGAGATGTCAAGCATTATTTTTTACACCATGTATTCATTTATTAAAATTATATGGACAGAAAATGTTTAGTCCATATCTACATATGGATAGATGTATGTATTAGAAATTTCCCAAAACCAGAAAGATGACTTGTTTTTAAACAATTCTTCAGAGTTTGATTTCACACCTATTCAACATACTTCATTTCAGATGCTGGAGGGACTTCAGAGCTAAGGAGGATGCGGCAGTGGACATGGCCACCAGAAGGCTAAGAAGGAGGTGAGGACACTGCCAGCAGGGAAAGCGCCAGTAGCAGAGAGAGGGCTGGAATGGAATTGCTCAGGGTCTGTAGGGTCCTGGCAGAGGGAGGAGCCCAAGGCTGTGACGATAGCAATAATCTGTTAGAATTATTGGTTGATCACTGTTTTTTTTAAGTCTAATTCCGCAGCTGCATGTGACAGAGTCCCAGAAACACCACTTCATGCCGCTGGCACTCATGGAGCCAGCATGGTGGAGCCTATCTTCTTGGGGCTCCCCCTGAATCCCTCTCTGTACTGAATACTCTGGTGATGAGGGCATTCCAGATGGGAGACCATTCTAAGCACAGTGAGATTAATAGTCTATATCACAGAATTCTGTAACCTCTCTACAAATGAAGCTTATAATTTACAAGCTCTGCTCTTCTTTTAATACATACTACTCATCCACATATGGTCAAAACTTTAAATGAACAAAAAATATCCAATACGTATTTGTAGTTTCATACTTGCTGGCTCTCACCCCAAAACATATATGCATGATTAAGCACTAACTCTGAGGCATTCAAAAACATACAGCAGTGAGTGCAAAAAAAAAAAAATGGATATGACCTTGTCCTTTTTCTTAGGAGGGCTCCTGGTATAGCTAATGAGATAGAGATATTCATATGAAAACTCAGCATGTGGTATCTGCGTTTTTAGGTAAATGCTGAATTAGTAAACAAATAATAAAATATATAGGAATTGAAAGGGCTAATATAATTTTCAATGGGGGTGGTCAAAAATGCATTATTAAAAAAAGGATGAAAATTGAATCTGGATTTAAACAGTTAAGACTCAATCCAACTGATTACTTGGAGCGTCTACTCTCTATCAAACATGCAAGCCTATTACTATTCCAATAAATAAAGCCTCAAATATATGTTTTTCGTTCTTCCCTTTTTATTATATAGGTAATGAGAAATTAAGTCTGTATTGTGCTTATTTTCCTTCTTCTTCAGAATTGAGGTTTCAGAGGTAGGTACCTCCCCACTAGGTTGGGGAGAGCCCTAAGGATTCCCTATATAAAGACGGCAGTCACTGTGGGAGGCTGCCCTGAGGCTAGTGTCCTGTTATCCAAAGAAAAGCAGCTATGACACATTGGCACATGCTGGCTCCTAAGGCAGAGGTATGAACAGGAAGGAAAGTGGTCTGGAGCAGTCAGACGTCCTGTCCACCTGATCCCCATCTCAGGTAGGCCTGGGTCCTAGGAGGGTACAGACAGTAACTGAATATGGATATAGGTATTGGTTCTGAAAATTTTTTACTGTGTTAAAATTCATATAACGTAAACATTTACCATCTTCGTCATTCTTAGTATACAGTTCAGCTACTTCCACCACACTCACGCTGGTGTGCAACCATCACCATCATCTGTCTCCAGAAATTCTTCACCTTCCCCATTCCTCCCTTCCTCCAGGCCCTGGTAACTACCTTTTCACTTTCTGTCTCTATGAATTTGACTGCTTTGGGTATCATATACAAGTGAAACCATTCCATATTTGTCAGCCTGTGGCTGCTTATTTTACTTAGAATAATGTCTTCAAAGTGCTTCCATCTTGTAGCATATGTCAGTGTTTCCGTGACTGATCTTCCCTTGTTTAGTTTACTCATCCATCCACTGATGGACACTGAGGTTATTCCTACCTTTGGGCTAATATGAATAATACTGCTATAAACATTTGGTGCAAGTATCTGCTCAAACCTCCGCTTTCAATTCTTGTGGGGTACAAACCTACAGTGCAGTGTCTGGATCATACAGTAACTCTGCATTTCATTTTTCTGAGAAACCACCATATCGATTTCCACGGTGGCTGCACTGTTCTTACATTTCTACCAACAAGGCATAAAAATTCCACTTTCTCCATATCTCTATCAATCTCCCATCCTTTGTTGTTTATTTGTATTTTTGTTTTTTATAATGGCCCTCTTAATAGACATGAAGCGGCATCACACTCTGGCTTTAACTGGCATATCCCTATGATTCGCGATGATCAGTAGCTTTTCACATGCCTATTGGCCTGATTATAAAGAATTGAAAGTTAAATTCAATAAACTTAGCATCAACTCCAGCCAATCAAAGAAATAATACCTGCAAAGGCAAAAACTAATCAAAGAAACTCAAGTGGGTGACTTTTAAATGTGTTTATCACTGTGTTTACTAAAATACTAAAAAATAAGCTTTTTGTGAAGGCCTTCTGAAGGCTTTGAAGACTCAGAATCCTCAGTTATAAAGGGGGAAGACTGGAAGGTAATATCCTAAAATGTTCACAGTAATTACCCCTCAAAGGGGATCACAAGTAAGTTTTGTTTCATTCTTTAAGCATTATTCATCATAGGTATTCGATAAATATCTGTTGATTGAATCACTGAATTCTAATTTTTTAATAATAGTATGCACTTATATAATAAGAAAAAATATTTATTTTACAAGAAAATGAAAAGTAAACCCTTAGTAAATTGGTTCTAACTATAGCAGTACATTAAAATCACTTGGGGAGCTTTAAAAATAATATAGAAGCCTGGTGCTTGTCTTGAGCAACGATCAGATCTTGGTGGGGGAAGCCCCAGTGTCTGCACTATTGATAAGCAGTGGGAGTTAACCCCGACTGTCATGGAAAATAAGAGGGAAGGAGGCAGTCTGGGGAGTGACACCTCCAGCTTCGGTTGTCCCAGTTGATCAAAGTAAAAGTACCCAGCTGAGTCTGAATCCTTGACCTACAAAGTCATGAGCAAACTAAAATAGTTGTCTCACTGCTCTAAGTTCTGACTTTTGACCTGGTTACTTATGCAACAATAGATAATCAAATCACGGAGTCAGTTCCCCACACGGGTTTACAGTGTGCTAGGCATGGTGGATACACTTAACATTTGTTATCTGGTTAAACTGTCATAACAAACCAATAAAGAAAATACACCTTCCCAAATGAAAAAAAGGCTTGGGATGGTTAACAGTTTGCTTTTTTAGAAGTCAATTCAAATCACTAGTATTTATCATCTGCGTAATATAAATTGTGGTAGATTAGAAAGAAAAAAATATATATTATAAATACACAATAATTCACCCTCCATCAGTATGCTTCTTTTTCAACTAATTTAAACACTTGGCACTTACGGAGTCAGTTATGTAAAGTATGTGGTTTCCAATTTCTCCTGATTTTTACTTAGTCATCATGGAATAATTTCATTTGTCCATAAAATGTTTTTTTATATCCGCCAAAGTTTCATTTTCTTTATTTAGCCTTATTTATTTTATGATTTCTTCATCAAATAAATGTAATAAACAAAAATGAATAAAAGATACTCTCTCATAAACACTGGCCTTTGCAAAAAACAGAACACAAAATAGCTGGAACTCAAAAGGATAAGCATGGTTTTTGTTAGTCCGAAACCTGACCACTCTCTAGATGGGCGACTTTTTGTGTGTGTCACTGAGTTTCTCTGATAGTGGATTTCCTCCGCTATAAAATGGATTTTGTTGTCAGAATTAAGTGAATTAATCCAGGTGAACCAGCCTATTACAACAGCTGATGTATCTGTAGGTGTTCAGCAAATGCTAGCTTTTTAATTACGTATCTCATACTTTGTTAGAACAAATATTCATTTGGGCAAATCATACTTCTCGGTCAAATGTATTTTAAAGAACATGCTCCAATGCCTCAGAAGGGTATTTACAAAGAAAAAATTTATTCCTTTGTATTTGCTAGTCTCCATTTCATTTATGTAAAAAGATTATTTAGAAAGATCTATCCTATGTCATCTGATAAGGAATCTGGCTCATACTGGACCCCCTTAAGGGATGTTGGTACAGGAACAGAAACTGCTTCATTTGCAAAAAATTCTGACAATTCTATGTCATATTATAGCACATCTATATATGAAAAAGGCTTGTTTTGTTTAGAGATGAGAAATATAAACGATGCTCATAATGGAAAAGTAAGTGAAGATACCTTTCCACCAGAATAACTATCATTAAAATGGCATGGTGGCGGCACTTAAAGAAATTTAAAACACATACATTTTGCGACTCAGCAACCTACTGCTACTTAAGGTATCACAGAAACTGATTAGTGGTATGGAATAGAAAACCACAAATATATGGGTAACAGATTTCAGACAAAAGGGCAAAAGCAATGCAGTGGAGGAAAAAATAGTCTTCTCAACAAATGATGCTGAACAACTGGGCACCTGCAAGCAGACAAACACCATCAAACTTCCACATGCACCCAACCACTACAGAGCCTACTACAAATGAATCTTAGACCTGGACATAGTACATAAAATAATACATTCCTGAAAGGAAATACAGGTGACATTCTTTGTAACCTTGGGATAGATGAATATTTCTGAAATATGATAGCAAAACTGATATTTATAAAAATCTATTAATTGCATTTAATTAAAAAATTCTCCTTCAGTGGTACTGCTACAATAATGAAAAGATAAAAGGGACTGAGAAAATTACTTTAAACATACATCTATTACATAACTTGAATCTAGAATATATGAAAGAATCTGAAAACTCAATAACAAGAATATGTGTACAAACATCAAAAAATGGGGTCAAAATATTGCAAGAGCTATTTCACCAAAGAAGAAAGAAGCACAAAAAGATGTGGAACATCATTAGTCATCAAGAAAATACAAATTAAAGCCATGAGACACCACCATACACCTATTAGAATTATTAAAATAAAATGTCTAACCACAACAAGAATTGGCCAGAATATAATTGGGAACTAAAAATGATACAACCACTTTGCAAAACAGTTTAGCACTTTCTCAAAAAGCTAGCCACACACACACCATATATTATCTAGACAATGTACTGCCAGGTATTACCCAACAGAAATTAAAGAATATTCTGAAATATTCAGAAATTAAATGAGACTCTTCCAAATATCTCTTAGGTAAAAGAAGAAATCAAATAGTAACTTAAATAATCTAAGACAGTGGTTATCAACCTGTGGGTCACAATCCCTTTGTAACAATGAAAATATATCGTGGCATTAGCAAAGTTCAGAACCGCTGATCTAAGAGGAAATGAAAATGAAGATATAACATACTAAAATTTATAGGATGCAAGACAGAACAAAACCCCTATATGTCCACAGAAGCTTCAAATTAATGACTTCATTTTCCATCTTAATAAACTAAAATAATAAAAGCAAACGAAAAGCAAAGTTAGCAGAAAAAGGAAAGAAGATCAGTGTGAAAAATTAAGGGAAAAGTCAATAAATCTTTGGTCTTTGAGAGAATCAAAGATAAAATAAAATGTATACTCTGGCATCAGACTGATCAGGAAATACAGCTGGAAGACAGAAACTGCTACTGTCAAGAACAAGACAAGTGATACAACAACAGATTTTATAGATAACAAGAGGATAATAAGGGAATATTATAAGCAACTTTATATCCATAAATTTGGCAACTTCAATAAGATGAAAAAATTCTTTGAGACCAAAAAAGAAAAAAAGAAAACCTATTAAATCTCAAGAAAGAAAAAATAGAAAACTTGAGTAGTCTTAGGTCTACTAAAGAAATTGATTTTGT
Organism: Galago senegalensis; assembly: GCA_963575145.1. NCBI lineage: Eukaryota > Metazoa > Chordata > Mammalia > Primates > Galagidae > Galago > Galago senegalensis. The sequence continues at coordinate 9,869 of CAUYTI010099612.1, read as the reverse complement.
CATAAAAACCTCACACAAAGGAAACTCATGGTCCAGATGTCTTTACCAGTGAACTCGATCAAACACTTAAGGAAGAAACAATATCAATTCTACACAAATGCTTGAGAAAACTGAAGACAGGGCGATACTTCTCAATTTCTTCTTTTCAGCCAGTACTACCCTGATACAAACAAGACAAAGGTATTAGAAGAAAAGAGAACTGAATGTGAATAACCTTAAGAACACAGAAGCATAAATTCTTAATGAAAATTTCAGCAATAGAATTCAACACTATGTCAAAGAATAGTTAATCCCAGGAATGCAAGTTTATTTAACCCTTGAGAATCAAATGTAATTCATAATTTTAAGAGACTGAAAAAGAAAACATAATTATCTAACTATATTTAAAATTAAAGCATCTGACAAACTCCAATGCCCATTCTTCATAAAATCTGATAGCCAGTTAAGAATAATACAGAATTTTCTTTTTCTTTTTTTCTTTTCTTTCTTTTTTTCTTTTCTTTCTTTTTTTCTTTTTTAATATCACCCTCAGTAGAGTGTTGTGGCATCACAGCTCACAGCAACCTCAAACTCTTGGGCTTAAGTGATTCTCTAGCCTCAGCCTCCCAAGTAGCTGGGACTATAGGTACCTGCCACAACACCAGGCTATTTTTTTGTTGCAGTTGCCATTGTTGTTTAGCAGACCTGAGCCAGGTTGGAACCCACCTGCCTTGGTGTATGTGGCCAGTGCCATAACCACCATGCCAGAATTTTATTAATCCAATTAACAAAAAGTATAAAAATGTAGTTAACACACTTCATATCAGTCAAGGGAAAAATAAAACAAGAAGACATTTTAATTCTAAATATTTATGCACCCAACTTAAATGCTCCCAGATTCTTGAAACAGAACTTAATTAGTCTGACCAATATGATATCCTCCTATAACACCATAATAACAGGGGACTTTAACACTTCTCTTACAGAGCTAGACAGATCCTATAAACAGAAATTCAACAAAGATATTAGAGGCTTAAATGAGACACTAGAACACCTGTGCGTGATAGATGTATATAGAACACTCATCCCAAAGATAAAGAATATACATTCTTCTCATCGGCCCATGGAACATTCTCCAAAATTGATCATATCCTAGGACATAAAACAAACCTCAAGAGAATCAAAAGAATTGAAATTTTACCTTATATCTTTTCAGACCACAGGGCATTAAACATGGAACTGAACTCCAACAAAAACTGAACTCCAACTGAACCCCACACAAAAGCATGGAAATTAAACAACCTTATGCTGATTGACAGTTGGGTACAGGAAGAAATAAAAGAGGAAATCATTAACTTCCTTGAGCATAACAACAATGAAGATACAAGCTACCAAAATCTGTGGGATACAGCAAAAGCAATCCTGAGAGGAAAATTTATCGCTTTAGATGTCTACATTCAAAAAACAGAAAGAGAGAGCATCAACAAACTCACAAGCCATCTTAAGGAATTGGAAAAAGGAGAACAATCTAAGCCTAAACCCAGCAGAAGAAAAGAATTATCCAAAATTAAATCAGATATTAATTAAATTGAAAACAAAAGAATCATTCAGAAAATTAATGAAATAAGGAGTTGGTTTTTTGAAAAAATAAATAAAATAGATAAACCTTTGGTCAGACTAACTAGAAATAGAAAAGTAAAATCTCTAGTAAATTCAATCAAAAATGATAAAGGGGAAATAACAGATGCCACAGAGATACAAGAGATTATCTCTAAATACTACCAGAAACGCTATACCCAGAAATTTGACAATGTGAAGAAAATGTTTGGAATCACAATATTTGGAATCATACCCTCTCCCTAGACTTAGCCAGGAAGAAATAGATCTCCTGAACAGACCAATTTCAAGCACTGAGATCAAAGAAATAAAAAATGCCTTGGTCTGGATGGCTTCACACCAGAATTCTATCAAACCTTCAAAGAAGAGTTTATTCCCATACTGCAAAAATTATTCCAAAATTTGAGGAGGAAGGAATCTTCCCCAACATGGTCTACAAAGCAAACATTACCCTGTTACCAAAACCAGGAAAAGACCCAACTAAAAAGGAGAACTTCAGACCAATTTTACTAATGAATATAGATGCAAAAATTCTCAACAAAATCCTAGCCAATAGATTATAGCTTATCATCAAAAAAGTCATAATCATGCTCAAGTAGGTTTCATCCCAGGGAGGCAAGGCTGGTTTATAAAAGCAAATCCATAAACGTTATTCACCTTGTCAACAGAAGCAAAAACAAAGACCATATGATCCCCTCAATAGATGCAGAAAAAGCATTTGATAAAATTTAGCATCCTTTTCTTTCTTTTTTTTTTTTTTTTAAGAGACAGAATCTCACTTTGTTGCCCTCGAGCTCACAGCAACCTCTAGCTCTTGGGCTTAGGCAATTTTCTTGCCTCAGCCTCCCAAGTAACTGGGGCTACAGGTGCCTGCCAAAACACCCGGCTATTTTTTTGTTGCAGTTTGGTCAGGCCCTGGTTCAAATCTGCCACCCTCGGTATATGGGGCCGGCGCCCTACTCACTGAGCCACAGGCGCTGCCCTCAGTATCCTTGTCTAATTAGAACACTAAAGAGTATAGGCATAGGTGGCACATTTCTTAAACTGCTCAAAGCTATTTATGACAAACACATAGCTAATATTTTACTGAATGGAAAAAAATAGAAAGCTTTTCCACTTAGACTTAGAACCAGATGAGGTTGTCCTCTATCACCACTACTATTCAACATAGTGCTGGAAGTTCTAACCAATACAATTAGGCAAGAGAAGGAAATAAAGGGCATCCAAATGGGAGCAGAGAAGGTCAACCTCTCCCTCTTTGCTGACAATATGATCTTATACTTAGAGAACCCCAAAGACTCAACCACAAGTCTCCTGGAAGTCATCAAAAAATACAGTAATGTCTCAGGATATAAAATCACTGTCCACAAGTCAGTAGCCTTTATATATACCAGTAACAGCCAAGATGAGAAGCTAATTAAGGACACAACTCCCTTTGCCATAGATTCAAAGAAAATGAAATACCTAGGAATATACCTAACTAAAGAGGTAGAGGAACTCTATAAAGACAATTATGAAACCCTAAGAAAATAAACAGCACAGGATATTTTGTTAATGGAAGAATATACCATGCTCATGGCTGGGAAGAATCAGCATTGTCAAAATGTCTATACTTCCCAAGCAATCTATAGATTCAATGCCATCCCTGTTAAAATACCAACATCTACTTTCAAGACTTGGAAAAAATAGTTCTTAGTTTTTGTATGGAACCAGAAAAAAACCCTGTATAGCTAAGGCATTTCTTAGTAATAAAAACAAAGCCAGGGGCATCAGCATATCAGACTTCAGGCTGTACTACAAGGCCAAAGTCATCAAAAACAAAATTACTACTGATTTTTAAATATACTGGGAATGTCTCAGTAGTATAATCTTAAAATTAGTGTCCAAATCTAAGAAGACCTGAACTATTTTATTTTGGAAAAATATTATCCATAAACAAATAAGGATTAATATTATTTTAAAATTAAATATCTGATTTTGGAAAGAAATGTTTTCAACACCTTTATTCATGTTGGCTGAATAGCTAGGGACCTTGGGTCACAGCTTCCTGAAAAGATTTTAGGCTCCCAAATTAAGCTCCTATCATTATTATTATTATTAATTGAGCAGAGTCTCACTCTGTTGCCCTCAGTAGAGTGCCATAGCATCACAGCTCATAGCAACCTCAAACTCCTGGGCTCAAGGGTTCCTCTTGCCTCGGCCTCCTGAGTAGCTGGGACTACAGGCACCCATCATGACATCCAGCTAGTATTTTTTGTTTTTTCTTAGTAGAGACAGGGTCTCACTCTTGTTCAGGCTAGTCTCTATCTCCTGTGCTCAAGAAATCCATCTGCCTTGTCCTCCCAGAGTGCTGGGATTCATTCTCAGCCCAGCCCAATCTAAGCGCCTGAATGGAAAGATCCAAACAGACAGACAGCTTTTCTTCTCCGACACTATCAGCTCCTTACCACAAGCTATTGATTCTGGGTTTTAGGGTTGCCAGATACTTTCTTAAGAGCCCTAGGCTATTGACTATCTCTATTTCCCCTGAACTTCTTTCCTTAGTCTTGGGTAAAATAAAAAAGTTGTTGTATCATTTCAAGGAAAACGGCCTTAATTTACTATAAAAAAATTGCTGTCTCCCTCATGACCTAACCTCATGGAATCGGGAACACTCATTAACCACTACAGAGGCTTGGCCATAACTAGGTTGTGAGGCCCAGTCTGTAGCCATTCAGGACTGGCGGGGGGGGGGGTGCCTCCTGGTGACACCCACAGACAGCCAGCAGCACAGTCCTGCAGCTGAAGGGAAGCCGGGAGGAAATGCTGTGCTGAGTTTTCTAAATTCCACATTCATTCCAGACAACTGTACATGTTGGTAGATACTGCTAAAGGACTCAAGTCTGTTTAAAAGAAATCAGCCTAGTTTCTGCACCCATAGCTCAGAGGCTGGGGAGCCAGCCACACACACTGGGGCAGGTGGGTTCGAACCTGGCCCAGGCTTCCCAAACAACAATGACAATGACAACAAAAAAATAAACAGGCATTGTGGTGGGCGCCTGTAGTCCCAGCTATTTGGGAGGTCGAGGCAAGAGAATCGCTTAAGTCCAAGAGTCTGAGGTTGTTGTGAACTATGACACCACAGTGCTCTACAGAGGGTGACATAGTAAGACTATGTCTCCAAAAAAAAAAAAGAAATCAATCTAGACATTATTGATAATTTATTACCTTATTTTAAAAAATTATTTTGAAAGTTATTCTATGTCCTTTAGTCCTTCAGAATTGACTTTATGACATTTTAAAAAATTTATAAAGATTGTTTTCTTTAGATAGAGTCATATTTAAAAAGAATAGGCCAAATGTAAACTGTACACATTTTAAATTTGTTGAAAACCTTATTCTTGGAGACTATAAACCAATGGAGATCTTTTCAGACCTCTACAATTAGTGATATCTACTGGATACTAAATAGGTAATAGCCAACCAAAGCTCAAATGAAATATAAACTATCAAATCAGAGGTCACTCCTGTAGGAAGCCCAAATTCTACAACTACAGGATAAATAATCTGTAAAAGCCACAGTATTACATATTAATCCTCTAGAGGGGATAGTAGCTGGAGGAAGCGTATTTCATTTGGACTGCAATATTGCTGGAATTCTACCAAATTAAGGCAAAAAGACATAGCTCTCTTAAAGACAACTGAAATACATGAATCATAATGTAGAAAGAAATTTGAAGAACCCATATTCAAATGTTTCCAGGGATTATGAGTCAGGCAAAATTAAGCCGCGCAGTATTTTTATGTAATGTTTTGCATGATCCATTTACCTAAAGGCTTATCCTAAAGCAATATGTTTGCACTTTTATCATTTGCCTGAGGATGAAAAAATATCAATGAATTTAGGAGTTTTAAACCTCTTTAAAATTTGCATGATATTAGATGCGCCATAATCACATACAAAACTACCTCCTGGAGAGTTTTTAAGAATTGCTTTTGCCTGAGGTCTCTGGTACCAATACTTCAAGAGATGAGAAACATCTTACTCAAAAAGAGTTTTCTTTTTGCCCAGAGAAATCAAAAAAGATTTATTAAACAATGAGGCAGAAGAAATATTATAAATCAGTGATATTCCCCTGAAATGTCAAAGGTTTGCTTCATAAATTAAAAACCAGTCTCAGAACCGACAAAGCGACATGGACGGCTACAGGACACGTTTGTCACTACACAGATTCACTGAATTCAGGGAGGAAATCGCATTAGCACAGGTTTAAATAGTCTTGTATGCAGTGCTCAATGTTGGATGTACACACTTGCTTTGGTGTCCTGAAAACAGTAGCTGACAATGAATATTGTCCTAAGTGAAGAGAAACAGTGGTGAAAAAGCTCATAACTAAACAATTTCTATATTTTTAGAATAATTTTACATCAAATATAGCCTCTAATGTTACCCCATTATCAGAGATGTCTTTCCTTGTATTCTTCAAATATAATATTGTTTTTCTGATAAAAATAATATTTCCATGGTGAAAGCATTCTATTGTTTTATGACCTAGCAAATCACAGGATTTAAATAACAGTCCTCTAACAGGAAACACTGCCCTTCCCTTCTAACCTTTATATGCTGTGTTTCGTCTTCTCTTTTCCTCTGGACATGGAAAAGTAGGGCCATTTATATGCTGAATATTGATTAGAAGAGAAAAATATATGAGGCATGAGTTACATTCTGACGACAGTGATCTTCCATTCACTGTGTATTATTTATCACATCAATCACTTAATCCTGCAGCATAAGTTCTTTTTTCTTTATGATGAAAAGCTTTTCTTTTCTTGTCTTTCTCTTTTTTTTTCGGAAAAGACATATGAGTAATCTGATTTTCTCCAGAGCCCCCCCACCCCAAAAAAGCTCTAAAGCAGAAGATTTACTGAAAACTCATTCCCTAAAAATTTCAGAGATTTAGAAAGGATGTGCTTTATATTAACAGTTTTAGTGTTTGGTTTTGGTAATCTCTGAATTTGCATCACATGAATAGAACCTCTTTTAGAGAAGGAACAGCTATGACTTCTCAAAGTGTTTTCCGTCAAGTAATGATCCCTAAGTTCATCTTCTTTTGACTGGTGGGTAGGGCCAAGAAAACACAGAAGCATAATGGAATCACCAAGAGAACTACCAGATTCTGCCCCAGAGTTTCTCAACGAACTGGAAACAGACACGGGGAGCTATAAATTGTTATATTCCCTGGAGATGCAGGTTGTCATTCTAGTGAGTGGGGCCAGGGATTCTAAACACACTGCAAGGCCCTGAACAATCCCACATAAAAATTTTAAAAAAAGAAAAACTTGTCCCTCACACACCCTAGCACTTTTGAGACACTCTGCTTGTTTTATGGACACAGTCACCTCTTCCTTCCCTTCAAAATAATTCAAAGCCCTTATTGAACAACTATAATATACTAGTTCTGGAGAGACATGAGTGAATAAAAACAACTCCTTCCTTCAAAATCCTTCCTGTCTAGAGGAGAAAGGAATCTAGCAAATGAAGGACTTAGCAGAAAAATTTTGCAAGTGCTGAGCCAGCAGCAAGAAGGAAGGCCTGAAAGAACAAAGGGAAGCTCCCACGTTAAAGCCCTTAGTGGCTCCGGGAAATACAGCCCAGGCTGGTGGCACCTCACCGGAGAGGGGACCAATAATCTAGGCCACGAGGGACAGGAAGACAGGGCCAGAGGAAGGAGGAGGGGTGAGGGAACAGCAGTGGCGGGGGCTGTGCCTCTCCAGCAGAGAGCAGTACAGCCAAGGGCGCACCCTGGGGTCCTGCCTGATCCAGCGGCCAGAGAGCAGGGACACTGCTGAGCCCTGCTCCCTCACTGCAGTTTTCCTTTTCTCTCCAGTTGAGTATTCTCCATCCTCTCATCCAAAACAAATCACAATGCCTACAAGTGGTAGAACCAAGAAAACATAAAGGGAGGGAGGTGGGAGGCACCTTGGCTCAAAGGAGTAGGGCACTGGCCCCATATACCAGAAGCGGTGGGTTCAACCCCGGCCCCAGCCAAAAAAACAAAACAAACAAACAAACAAAACATAGACCTTTCTTATCCATACAGAGCTCTCCCATCTTCTCTTGCTCCACCCCCCCCCCCCATACAGATCATACAGATGTCTCCTTTTAGCATGACAGGAGAGATACCACAAATGCTTCACAACCAATGCCCCCCGGCTGGAGGGGTCTCTGTAAGCAAGTCCCTGCCTCCTAAGCATCTATCTTGGTCTTGGTGATGTTTCTCTACCTTCCAAGAAACACTGCTTTTCATTGTTTATGTTAAATTCATTTTTAATATCGAATACATCTTTATTTATTGTGACTTTATTTTTGAGGCAGAATATAAAGGAGAGCTAAGAACAAACTTTTGCTCTAATTTCTTCTCTCCATGAGGAAGAATCCTAGAGCAACAGAATCTCTAAATATCAAATGAATCAAAGAAAATGAAAATTAAAAAATGATTTTCTATATTTCACATATTCTTCAATAGAATAAAATAAATCTTCTAAAACAATACAATTTAAATACTCAAGAATCTACGTTAATAGCCAAGATACTGGAAGTGAACTTAGCTGATCAGAGAAAACTAAAGCTGACCTTGGGGCCATCTTGCCCACCTATCAGATGTGGGAATTCCTTCTAAAGCAACCGGGCAAGTTGGCAACCAATTCTTTCCTAAACCCTTCCAACAACAGGGACCTTATCATCTTACAGGATAGTCTATCTTATCATTGAAGAGCTCTAGCTCCTAGAAAACCCCATTTAGAAGAAAAACTGGACTCTATCTTTCATCTATCAATCCAAGTTCTGTCCTCTAGAATCTCAAAGAACAAGTGGGTTCTCTTAAAAATTATGTCTCTTTCATATTTTAAGTGCTTATCATGTAGCTCCAAAGTGCTTTTCCTCATCGTAACTGCATCCATCATGAGAAGTGAGAGCTATCCGGTCTTTCCCTTGGTGTTATCTTTGGAAGTGGCACAGTGTAGTGATGTCCTCTAAAATTTCAGTCCAGACTCGGATGGGCAGTGGCAATGAGACCTTCTTTATTTATGAATACGTGTTCTGTACATACGAGATGATCACCTCTTAGCTGGTATTTATACAAAGCTTTTTATAAAACAAAGTAAACAGCTTCACCTTTGTTCCTATCAAACATCATCCTGTTGTTTCAGCCCATAATTCCAACTATAAAGTCTGTCTGAATTCTAAATATTAAGTCAGTCACTCAGAATATCCATTGTTCCTCCACACTCAGAATCAAGTCAGTCAAGCATTTTTACAAGCATGGTTTTGTGTGTTTTTATATAAGCGGGTAGGAAAAGTCTAGAAGGAAGAACTAAACAGGTAGCCCCCTGACTTGCACTAGAGATTTCCTTGTATTTTAGTTGTGCAGTTGTATTTAAGTGAACTCTTCCCCAAACCACACATTCACTTACCACTGCTCTGTCTCCTGTGAAGGGTGGTAAGGAAGTAAGTCAGCTTCACTGGCACTCTGCCCTACACGGCCCAAGGAAGAGCTTTTACTCACACTGCACGTAAAGAATCCAGGTTGTGGAGGGTGTCACAGCTCACACTGCAGTAAGAATTCAGGTTGTGGAGGGTATCACAGCTCACACTGCACGTGAAGGATCCGGGTCGTGGAGGGTGTCACAGCTCACACTGCACGTGAAGGATCCGGGTCGTGGAGCGTGTCACAGCTCACACTGCACGTGAAGGATCTGGGTCATGGAGGGTGTCACAGCTCACACTGCACGTGAAGGATCCGGGTCGTGGAGGGTGTCACAGCTCACACTGCACGTGAAGGATCTGAGTTGTGGAGCGTGTCACAGCTCACACTGCACGTGAAGGATCTGAGTTGTGGAGCGTGTCACAGCTCACACTGCACGTGAAGGATCCGGGTCGTGGAGGGTGTCACAGCTCACACTGCACGTGAAGGATCCGGGTCGTGGAGCATGTCACAGCTCACACTGCACGTGAAGGATCTGAGTTGTGGAGCGTATCACAGCTCACACTGCACGTGAAGGATCCGGGTCGTGGAGCGTGTCACAGCTCACACTGCACGTGAAGGATCCGGGTTGTGGAGGGTATCACAGTTCACCTAAAGCCACACGCAGACGGTAAGTGGGGAGGTGGCTGCAGCACAGACTGGACCCATCCCCAGATTCATGTTCTGATTCATACTCCTGCACTTATTCACAAAAACGTCAACTGAAGACACAACAGATGGTGAAGTCCAGATATACCATTTCAGGCTTTC
>CAUYTI010099611.1:0-24915 GCA_963575145.1 Galago senegalensis | reverse complement strand
CACACACACCAGGTGGGGCTAGTTGCACTGCTCTGCGCATGCTCGTGCAGCGGTTCTGGTAAACAGGAAGCTTAGCACGTGGCAGGGCGAGGGTGCCTGAGGGCCGTGCCGCGGTCACGCCCCATCATGGCTACCAACAAGACACAAAATTACAAATATTTCTCACATGTGGGAGCTAAAAAATTTGTCCTCATGGAGGTAGAGAGTGGGAAGATAAATTGCAGAGATGGGGAAGGGTGAGGGAAGGAGAGAAGAGGGAGAATAAATGAAAGCGGGATAAGGCAAATATACAGTGAGATAGAAGGACTAAATCCAGTGTTTGAATTTAGTGGAGTAAAGTGACTATACTTAACAAAAATATTGTACTCAAGTGATGGACACTCTATATGCCCTGCCTTGATCTCCATATATACACGTGACAAAATTTCTGATGTACCCCTTAAATTCATACCAAAAATAAAGTCATCAGGTCAGTGTGGCTCATGTCTGTAATCCAAGCAGTGTAGGAGGCCAAGTCGGGAGGGTTGCTTGAGCTCGGGAGTTAGAGACTAGCCTGAGCAAATGGAGACCCTGTCTCTACTAAAAATGGAAAAATAGATGTTGTGGTGGGCACTTGTAGTCCCAACTACCTGGAAGGCTGAAGCAGGAAAATCACTTGAATCCAGGACTTTGGGGTTGCTGTGAGCTAGGTAGATGCCATGGCACTCTAGTCTGGGCAATAGAGTAAGAACCTGTCTCAAAAAAAAAAAAAAAAAGAAAAGAAAAGATAAGAAATCTGACTTTACCAGACGTTCATGACATGGTTTGTTCACTTTGTTAAACTTCTAACACCCTGATTTGTAGAAATAAAGTCAACCTTAGAATTTTGTCTGAACAGCACCTCTCAGGTAGGACCCAGCAACTCATTGCTTTTCAATAAGAAATGATTTGGAGGCTGGGAGCCTATAGCTCAACCGGCTAAGGCGCCAGCCACGTACACCTAAGGTGGCGGGTTCGAATCCCCAGCCTGGACCTGCCAAACAACAATGAGGGCTGCAACCAAAAAATAGCCGGGCGTTGTGGCGGGTGCCTGTGGTCCCAGCTACTTGGGAGGCGGAGGCAAGAGACTCGCTTGAGCCCAGGAGTTGGAGGTTGCTGTGAGCTGTAATGCCATGGCACTCTACCCAGGGGGGACAGCTTGAGGCTCTGTCTCAAAAAAAAAAAAAAAAGAAAGAGGTAAAATAAATACCCTTTTAGGGCTCAAACAAAAAGTATGCTTGAGTTATGTGCAAAATCAATTTATGTGGAGCGTTGGTGAGGATGTGGAGAAATTGGAACCCTTGTGCACTGTTGGTGGGAATGTAAAATGGTACAGCTGCTATGGAAAACAGTCTGGCGTTTCCTCAAAAAATTAAACATAGAATTACTGTATGATCTAGCAATTCCCCTTCTGAGTATATATGAAAAGAATTGAAAGCAGGGACTAGAAGAGTTCATAGCAGCATTATTCTCAATAATGAAAAGGTAGAAGCAGCTGGGTGTGGTGGCTCACGTCCGTAATCCTAGCACTTTAAGGGGCCAAGGTGGGAGGATCCAAGGAGTTGGAGAACAGCTTGAGCAAGAGTGAGACCTCATCTCTACAAAAAAATAGAAAAATTAGCTGGGTGTAGTAGCACCCAGCTACAGCACCAGTTACTTAGGAGGCTGAGATAAGAGGATCATTTAAGCCCAAGCATTTGAGGTTACAATGAGCTATGACGACACCACTGCACTCTAGCATGGGCAACAGGGCCGAGACCTTATCTCTAAAAAAAAAACCAGCAACAACAACAACAAAAAAAAACAGATGAAAGCAACCTAAGAGTCCATCAGTGGATGAATGGATAAACAAAATGTGGCATACACATACAATGGAATATCTTTCAACCTTAAAAAAGAAGGGAATTCAGGCTCAGTGCCCGTAGTTCAGGGATTAGGGCACCAGCCATGTACACTGGGACTGGCATATTCGAACCCAGCCTGGGCCTGCTAAAAACAACAATGACAACTACAATGAAAAAAATAGCCAGGTGGTGTGGCAGGCACCCGTAGTCCCAGCTACTTGGGAGGCTGAGGCAAGAGAATCACTTAAGCCCAAGAGTTTGAGGTTGCTGTGAGCTGTGACGCCACGGCACTCTACCAAGGGCGACAGAGTGAGACTCTGTCTCAGAAAAAAGAGGGGGGCGAGGGGAATTCTGATACGTGGCTACAACCTGGATGAACCTTGAAAACACATTGAGTGAAATAAGCCAGTCACAAAAAGACAGATACTGTATGATTCCACTTACCTGAGATACCAGAGTAGTTAAAAGCGTGGAGACAGAAAGTAGGCTGGAGGTTTTCAGGGGCTGGAGGGAGCAGGGAATAGGAGTTGTTTAACGGGTACAGAATTTCAGTTTCACAAAATGAGTTCTGTGGATGAATAGTGGTGATGGTAGGAAAGCACGAAAATATTACTTAATGCCAATGAACTATACCCTTAAAACCAATTAAGATGTGAAATTTTACGTGTATTTTACCACATTTTAAAAAAATCAACCTAAATGGAATGGATCATCCCCTAAGAGGCTGAGTGCATTTTTACTAGAATTAAAGTTTAAAATCAGGCTGGGTAAGGTGGCTCACACCTATAATCCTGGCACTCTGGGAGGCTGAGGCAGGCAGATTGCTTGAGCTCAGGAGTTTGAGACCAGCCTGAGCAAGAGTGAGACCCTGCCTCTACTAAAAATAGAAAAACTGAGGCAAGAGGATGGCTCGACCCCAAGAACTTGAGGTTGCTGTGAGCTATAATGCTACAGCCCTTTAGTGAGGGTGCCAGAGTGAGAGACTCTGTCTCAGAAATTAATAAATTCAAATAAATACATAAATACGTAAAGTTTAAAATCATCCAAGCCCTTCCCGATTAGCACTGAGGAAGTGTGGGCAGTGAGACCCCATGGCCATCTAGTGACCGTTTATGACAAAGTAATTAAACAGAAGTGGGAAAGGGATGGTTGCAGCTAAGCTGGGAGCTGACTGTGGGGTGTCCCTCATTCTCGAGAAGGAAAGTTGAAAACGTGCTGTCAAAAAAAGAAAGAAAACTTCCTGTCAGGACTCCCAGCGTCAGCACAAGAGGAGGTTCAAGGCCAGTTTTGCACCTAGTAACAGGCCCTCGCCATTCTATGCTTTCATCCAGGTTGCCTTTTTCCTCTACAACGGGGTGTCACTGGGTCAATTTGTACTGCAGGTAACTCATCCACGTTACCTGAAGAACTCACTGGTTTACCACCCACAGCTCCGAGCACAGGCGTGGCGCTACCTAACCTACATCTTCATGCATGCGGGGTGAGTACCTGTCTTATTCTGTTCTTTCAGGGGTCCTTACAGAAAAACAAGTAGTTCATACAGCCTGGATTGACATATATGTTTTTAGTTTGTTTTTATCTATTTGGACACAAGATTTGAGATGGCTACTTGGAACTCATTTAATACCCAAATGTATAAGTAAATTATTGAGAATATGTGAGAATGGAAAAATGTAGGGAGGAAAATGCTAAAAGCTCACAGTAAGAACAATATACAGATACACATACACAGCCTATGATGCTGTGTACTTGCTAGATGTAAGTTGAGGATTTGTTCTGAGCTTCCTAGCGGCCAAAGCATAAAGGGACACATGATCATCCAGCAGATTTATTTTCTGTAACTATGGATGTGAGTACCTCCATAAGTGAAATGAAATAAAGGACTAGTTTATTGAAACTACCTTTGTTTTAAGGTGGTCTCTATATGTGGTGAGGGTCTTCTTAAGGAACTCTGGCAATGATTATAGTTTCTGTTTACAGAGCTTCATACTTTCTTTTAGGGCTAGTGCCTCCCACCTCATGATAAGGACCTGTCAGCTGGCCAGGTGACCATCCAGTTCCAAGTCCCTTGAAGAGCAGCAATCTTGGCTGAAGATTGTTTTGAAATAGCAGAAGCACTGAGTAGAAAGTTTCCTTCTAGACTTCCTAGAAAAGTGAAGGACCTAACTAGTACCCTGGGAAAAGCCCTGGGGTTGCCTAACCCTTGGGTTAGAAATGGAAAGGAAATCACGCTGGTCCCCATGGCTCTATCATTCCTGTCCCTCAGCAGAAAGACCCCCAATGGCAAAGAGGGAGTTGGACTGTGAGCCTCCCTTCCTTCTGAGCCGCTAAGGTGAGCCCAAGACCAACCTCTAATTGGCTGCACCTGCTAGGGCGGGTGCTTTAGAGTGAGGAGACATCTCAGTGGTTGCCAATGAAGGCCTCTGCTCTGGGCCTAAGGGACCAGGCAGACTGTTGACTTTGTCTCCTTGTCCCAGGCTTCGATCTCATAGGGCTAAGGAGCTGAGGAAGGGAGGGGTGTCCTGCGTCAGTCCTCTCATGAGCCAAGGTCTGGAGACAACAGAGATGGGGAACTTCCCAGTGCAGGCTCTCCATGGGTGGGGACTACCTTCTGTCCAGGACAGTTCTCTGGCCTCCCCTGGTCCCTTAGGGTGAGGAAGGGGAATAGCCAAAGTCTCCAGAGCCTCTTTGCTCTGTTCTCTGTCTCCTAGCACTGAAAGCAGTGCTCCACAATGGACAGGATACAGATGCCCTTGGCTATGGCCCCGGATGGCCTTGGACCTTTCTCCAGCACTTGCTTCTGAAGAGCAGTGCCTCCTGGGACAAGCCCGGGGAGGATTCTCCAACTCTGGATTTCGAGGGAGAGGCCTCTTGACTAGTCTGACCAAGCTAGGCACAGCAGTAGACAGGAAATAGGGACAGCTGGCCAGCATCTAGGAAGGTGACCCATTACTGAGGGACACACCATGGACCTGGGAACCCAGAAGTAAGTGTGGTAGAGAAGAACTAAGATGAGGAATCAGGAGTCCTGGGTTCTCCTCACCTGGCCTCCAGTCCCAGGAACCAAGACTGCTAAACTAAGCGTCGGATCAGAAAACCTAAGGCCCTTCTGACTTTGAGTCTGAGGCTATTTCTCAGCTCCTTTACAGTGGATTTCTCTGACATTTTTAATCTCCATAGAATCCATTAGCTGGCACAGTCAGTGGAGGGTAGGTGATTCCAGCATGGCAGGAATTCAGGACGTAGGGCTACCTCTCAGGTTCCCTCCTGAGCAAGCAGGTGCCCACATGCTCTCTGCAGAGCACAGCTGGGCTTCCATGCAGGGCCCTACAGACCAGGAATAAGACTGTGACCCAGGCCAGGGCCCAGAGCCTTTGTTACAGACTATTTTATTCCCTAACTTGGACTCTCCCCCGGGAGCTGTCCAGGTGCTGGGGGATGAATTTAAGAGAGATAATGGATGTTAAAGTGTTTTGTATATTCGAAAGTCAACCACGTTGACTTAGCAATATTACGATTCTTGGGGCACATGGTGGCTCACTCCTGCAATCCTAGCACCCTGAGAGGCTGAGGTGGGTGGATAGCCTGAGCTCAGGAGTTTGAGACCAGCCTGAGCAAAAGCTAGAACCCATCTCTACTAGAAAAACTAGCTGCGCACTGTGGCAGGTGCCTGTAGTCCCAGCTACTTGGGAGGCTGAGCTAAGGGGATCTCTTGAGCCCAAGAATTTGAGATTGCTGTGAGCTAGGATGCGACAGCACTCTACCCAGGATGACAGAGTGAGACTTGGGTCTCAAAACAGAGACAAAAAGGCTCGGCGCCTATAGTTCAACCGGCTAAGGCGCCAGCCACATACACCTAAGGTGGCGGGTTCTAATCCCCAGCCCGGACCCGCCAAACAACAATGATGGCTGCAACCAAAAAAAAAAAAAATAGCCAGGCGTTGTGGGGGGTGCCTGTGGTCCCAGCTACTTGGGAGGCGGAGGCAGGAGACTCGCTTGAGCCCAGGAGTTGGAGGTTGCTGTGAGCTATAATGCCACAGCGCTCTACCCAGGGGGACAGCTTGAGGCTCTGTCTCAAAAAAGAAAAAAAAAAAAAAAGAGACAAAAAATAGCTGGGTGTTATGGTGGGCGCCTATAGTCCCAGCTACTTGGGAGGCTGAGGCAGGAGAATCACTTAAGCCCAAGAGTTTGAGGTTGCTGTGAGCTGTGACGCCACAGCACTCTATCACGGGTGACAGAGTGAAACTGTCTCAAAAAAAAAAAAGAAAGCAATATTACAATTTTTTCTGATAACATAAGCACTCAGTTAAACACCACACACATTTGGCAGCAAGATCTGCTCCTGGGCGTTTAGGAGGGTGCAGAGGAGGCATTCACAGGCTACAAAAACCTAGAGTCCCCTCTCCCAACCTTGGGAGTTTTGGAGCAGAACAGTCCCTTCTCGCACCAGGAAGGAATCTCCCCTATGAGACTCTAAGGGAAAACTTTAAATTATTAAGTTATAAGCGGTATCTTGAATGCTTCAAGAACAGCTTTCTCTTTAAATATTAGTAGCTTTTACAAACGGAGAGCTAGAGCTGCTGAATGGAACAAGGCCAGGCAGATTGGAGACCTGGGTGATGGTCCAGCCTGGCCACTCACCCAGTGTGTGACTGTAAACTAGTCACGCACAGCCTGTCTCTGAGCCTTGGTTCCTTGTGTGTTACCTAATGGAGTTGCTGGATCTTGACAATGGTTAGTCCTTCCTTCACTGTGGCAAGTGCAAACACGGCCCACCACCACCCAGGTCCTACACCTGTGTTCCTATCCCAGTTGGAAGGACCACTCTGTCTGGGATGGTCTCGGCATTGTCATTCCTCCCCCCACCGTGAGCTCCTCAGGGGCAAAGATAGTCGTGTTCACTGCTGGACTCCTGCATCACCGGGGATCCAGGGGGTTTAGAATGGATGAATGAGAGTGGTCTCTCTGTCACAGGATAGAACACCTGGGACTCAACGTGGTGCTGCAGCTGCTGGTGGGGGTGCCTCTGGAAATGGTGCACGGAGCCACCCGAATCGGGCTTGTCTATGTGGCCGGCGTTGTGGCAGGTAGGCAGGCAGGCCCCAGGTCCATAGGGGTGCACCTCCCTAGAGCAGCCTGCCAGACCCTAGGGGTAGGTGGGTAGGGCAAGCCCCAGGCTTCAGGAACACCCGCCCCCTCCTGGGAGGCTGAGAATGGGACTGCTCCTTGCCGGGGTGATGGGATAGCAGATGGGAGCACTGGATTTGGAACAGGCAGACTGACCGAGGCTCAGTCTCTTCACCCCACCTTGTTACAGTGCTGTAAGCTTGGGAAAGTCCTCACTCTCTCAGAACTAATGAGCTCTGGCTGTGGGGTTGCTGGGATGGTGGAACAAGGCAACAGTAGGAAGACTAGTGCCAGGTAACCTGTGCAAGAGCATAGTTAGGTCCCCGCGGGAGAACCCAGCCAAGGTACCACCTGCACCCAGAAGGAGGTCCTGTTTCTACCCAGACCAGCAATGGTTTCTTTGCATGACCCGTTGCTGACAGGAGAGCCTGGCCTAAGAGATAGTGAGCTCTCACTCCATCTGGAGAAGTCCAGGCCTCTGGCTGACTCAGCATACCTGTGACTGGCAGGTGATCATTGCCTCGTGGGAAGTGGCCTGGGTGACTTCTGCTGAGCCTTCCACCTCTGGAAGTGAGGTGAGCAGAGTGAGCTGGGGAGAGCAGAGTGGATTTCTGTAGATGTCTCACCAGCCAGGCTCCTGAACATAAGGCTCTCCCTTGTGATACTTTCAACTTTGTTGCTGGCTTTTTTTTTTTTAATATCATAACAAGGTTTGCCGCCTCAGCTCTTCAGCTTGACAGCTGTGCCCAAGGGAGCTTTGTGTGTGTGTTTAAGTAAGCTCTTAATCCTTTCTGAGTGGCATTAAAGTTGTCATCAGGAGAGCGGGGCAGCATCAGCCTTGTAAACAATGGGCAGGCAGGATCCTGGGGGGAACCGAAGTGGTTTCAGAAACCAAAGAGAGAAGGGTCCCCCACACACACATGAGGCTGGTCTGCGAGTGAGTGAACCCCTGGTCTGGGAGATGCACCCATTATACCTCCTTTACTCCACTACGTGCCAGGTGAAAAACTCTGTGACCACATTGGGCGGCACCCCTGCAAGCTGCTCCCAGAATCTAGCACCTTCTGCATCTTTGAACAAAGGTGCTCTGATGAGCATCTTCCTGTGCCAGACTCGCTCAGCCACCCACGCACCCCTCGTCCCGACATCTGGGGATTTGTAGCCCCATTTTCCATACCTAAATGCCCAGAGACGCAGGTGTGAAATGACGAGGAACAGGAACGACACTCGTAACACTTGCTGTTGGTATTCAATTAGACAGGAGTGCCGATAACCTACAAGCCTGGAATAAGATTCAGAATGACTCAGAACTCACCCACACCACGTGACACGCGGTGGGGAGACAGCAAAGGCATCCCCTCCCAGGGATGCCCGTGCAGAGTGAGAAGATTCCAGACAGAAGCAGAGCTCATCAACTGACTGCAAACATGCGGGGCTGTATCATAAAGCAAGTGACGTGTGCTGTTCTCTCTGAGTCATTGATTCAGTCCAGAGGGCAGTCTGGTTACCACAGATCATGTTATCGATTGCTGGGGCTGAGCTGATTTATCTGCTGCTGCTGTGCACCCTCCCTGCTCTCTCTCATCTCTCCTCCCAAGGAGACCCCGTTACAGACAGCCCTCAACTGGATAGCCCGTGGTCTTCAGTGCCTACTGTGTGCACACCATATTTAATCCTTACTACAACACCACCAGGCACGCACTGGGACTCTCCACCAGGCACAAATGCAGAAATCAAGGCTTGCAGGGATAAGAGACTCACCCAAGAAGACGTAGCTTGTCAGTGGGTAGAGCTGGGCCCACACCCAAGTGTTTGACCCCCAAGCCTGTGCTATAATCCCAGCACTTTGGGAGGCCAAGGCAGGAGGTTCACTTGAGCCCAAGACTTCAAGACAACCCTGGGCAGCATAGCAAGACTCCTATCTCTACCAAAAACAAACAAAAAAAGTTAAACAAAAACAAACAAATGTTCCCAGCTACCCTAGAAGCTACAGCCGGAGGATCACTTGAGCTCAGGTGTTCAAAGTTGCACTGAGCTATGATCATGCGATTGCACTCCAGCCTGAGTGAGACCCCACCTCTAAAAAGAAAAATAAAAAAAATAAACCACTTCCCTCATGTGAAGGGAACCAAATGGTAGGTCTTTTCCTTTGTGCAGATACTTCTAGAAATCAAGGGAAGCTTTAACAGATAACTGGTCCTACTCTCTCATTCCTGCCCAACAAAAGTATCCAAGACCATCCATTGCACTTTGTAGCAATGACAGCCAACTTCTACTGAGCACATGTGATGATAAAGGGTTCATGTACGTAATTGCCTGTATTCTTCACAGCAGTCCTATGAGGTGGGTTCTTGTTACCTCCATTTAACAGGCAGTTTGGAGAAGTGAAATAACTTACTCGATTTACTCAGCTAAGAAGTAGTAGAGCTGGTGTGGAGCCCTTCCTAAGCCCTGTGCTTCTTCTTTTTTTTTTTTTTTTGTAGAGACAGTCTCACTTTATCACCCTCAGTAGAGTGCTGTGGCATCACAGCTCACAGCAACCTCCAACTCCTGGGCTTAGGCGATTCTCTTGCCTCAGCTTCCCCGGTAGCTGGGACTACAGGAGTCCACCACAACCCCCGGCTATTTTTTTGTTGCAGTTTGGCTGGGGTTGGGTTTGAACCCGCCACCCTCGGTATATGGGGCCAGTGCCCTATTCACTGAGCCACAGGCACCACCCAAGCCCTGTGCTTCTAACCAGAGCTTGAGGCCAATGTGTAATTCACTTATGGCGACCAAGTATATGGCAAACAATGGAAGTACGGTACTTCAAAATCCAGTATTGGGGCTTGGCGGCTGTAGCTCAGCAGTTAAGGCACCAGCCACATACACCAGAGTTGTCGGGTTTGCATCTGGCCTGCCAAACAATAATGACAACTACAACCAAGAAATAGCCGGGTGTTAAGGCAGGCGCCTATAGTCCTGACTACTTGGGAGGCTGAGGCTGAGGGAAGAGAATCGCTTGAGCCCAGGATTTGAGGTTATTATGAGCTGTGACACCACAGCACTCTTACCCAGAGCAACATAGTGAAACTGTCTCAAACCCTCCCCCCCAGAAAAAAACAGCAGCAACAGAGAAAACAGTATTGGGCAGGTATCGTGGCTTAAAAGTGACAATAACAGCATCATGGCTTAAAAGTGACAATAACAGCAATAAAAGCCCAATATCTTAAATATGTCACCAAGCTTTAATTATATATCATATAGATTATAAACCATGTGCACATCCACAGAGCCTAACACAGGGTCTGGCATATATTAGACAATAAATATTTGTAGAATAAATAAATAAATTTGCATTGCTTTGGCTGGTGGCAGTGGCTCGCTCCTGTAATTCTAGCCCTTTGAGAACCTAAGGTGGGTAGATCACCTTAGGTCAAGAGTTCAGGAGCACTTGAGCAAGAGTGAGACCCGTCTCTATTAAAATAGAAAAACTAACCAGGTGTTGTGGCAGGTGCCTATAGTCCCAGCTACTTGAGCCCAAGAAATTGAGGTTGCTGTGAACTGTGATGCCACAGCTCTATAACCAGGGCGACATAGTGAGACTGTCTAAATAAATACATTAATTAAATTAAAAGTTGCATTGCTGGGCAGAGCCTGTGGCTCAAGGAGTACGGGTGGTGGGTTCAAGCCCAGCCCCGGCCAAAAACTGCAAAAAAAAAAAAAAAGTTGCATTGCTTCAAGATAGATATTTTTCTGATTTTTTTCTTTTCTTTTTTTTTAAGGCCAAGGGCAATGTTTAAAAAACACCTGCTTTAAAATTTTGGGGCTAAATCTTTTATAGTTGTGCATTATGACAGTTACCAGTTTACCCACATGCTGGCGTGGACTTAGAACTTTTACTGGAAAATTCATAGCCAAATTCATACTGGCTGTATCTAACTGTCACCTGTCAGGTTAGGGTCATAATGGCTTGTGAGGGAATCCTGCCTGGCCTGCACTTTTGCCCCGAGATGGGATTTCTATGTGTACATCTCTTTCCCAGTTGCTCTAGTCTAGATCTTCTCTGCAGGAACTGGAGGAAAGGCTTTATACAAATGGAGGGCAGGATACCTTGGAGATTCTAAAACAGGACTTGAGCCTCAACCCTTGGATCTGGGGCCAAGACTCAGATCATTGAATTTCTGATCTGGAAGGAACCCCAGAGGTTTCCACCTGGGGCTGGAAAACGGCTGCCTAGGCCCCATTCCCACTCAGCTGGAGCTGCTGTCTGTGCTCTGCACCGTGAGTTAGGGAAGTGGTTCTCAACCTTCCTAATGCCGCAACCCTTTAATACGGTTCCTGTGGGTCGCAACCCACAGGTTGAGAACCGCTGAGTTAGGGCATCCCAGAAAGGATTCCTTTGAAAGGAGGGTTTTGCTACTCAAAAGTTGGAAAGTCTTAGACCTCCTCATTTCACAGATGTGAAAACTAAAGCCCAAATAATTCAGGGGCTGTGCCCAAGGTCACACAGCTAGCCAGCCATGCCTCTCCCATACTCCTGCCATAATCCCTAACTGAGCCTGACTCTGGGGGCAGGGCCCTGCGCCATGCATAGGGTGAGGGAAAGGTCAGTGTGTGCAGGCTTGACCCTGGCAAGGGCCCTTTCCTCCTGGGGCCTGCCCTGGTTGGCCGTGCTGGGGCAGGCATAAGGCCACAGAAGCTGGGCTGTTTTGTATGGGCCTGCTTGCTCTGAGGAGAGAGGCCAGCCCTGGGAGGGAGGCCGGGGCTTCCTCTGTCCAAAGGGTAATTAATGAGGAGCAGCTCTGCAGCCCTGCAATGCAGCCTTCTTACACAGCCTCACCAGGAGAGCGTGGGAATCTTTTGTCATGCAGATCCCGCTGTCTGTTTGCCACCCTGGGATATTTTTTCCCACTTATATATGGCTGATCTCTTGGCCTGGCTGTAAAAAAAAAAAAAAAAAAAAAAAACCAGAAAGAAAGAAAAAAAGAAAGTTATCTGACAATAGATCAATACCTAATTAAAGCCAGAGGGAAGGCATGAAAGATTTATAGTTGCCCTGGGAGTGGGGAAGGAGTGGGAGTTCATGACTGTTTGTTTGTTTGTTTGTTTGTTTTTTGAGAGATCACATACTCCCTTGAGACTGAGTATTGGTTGTGGAGATCTCTTTTTTGAAGGATCTCAGTGAATGGAGGAGCCTTGATAGAGGTGGGGCAAGGAAGCAGGTGGTGTTATTGGGCTGTCCGTGTCCAGGTCAGCAGGGACTCTGGTTCCTGGGCTGGGCCCAGCCTCCTCCTCTGTTGTGGATCCTCTCCTGACCACAGAACGTGCAGAATTGACTTTCTGCCTGTCCCTCCTCTCTCCAGCAGCTAATTGGCTCATGAGCCTGCGGGCATTTTCCAATGGTGATATCTGCACGCTCACCCAGGCCAGCCACCTCTCATCCTCTGAGCCCTGGGCTCTACCTCCCAGTTATTTTTAGTCTCCTATGTCCTTCCCTGGAAGCCAAAGCATTGATCACACTTAAATGAGACCAGAACAATAAATTTCTCATCTCCTCTCTGCCCAGCTTCCCTCAAAAGTTTGTCATCCCCCAGACCAAGCATCCTATACCCTTCCTTTCCCCCACAGGGTATGACATCATATCTCTCTCTTCTCTCTCTCTCTCTCTCTTCCCATTAACTTTTCAAGGACATTTTTGCTCCAAAGAAACCCTACAGAGAGAGATCCTGTTGGCCTTTTGTGATTTAGCTCAGTTGGAGGAATGGTAGGGGTGACTACTAGGCAGCTTTCTGCATGCTGCTGAGCAGAGAGCCATGGTAGTCTTTGGGGGTGGAAGGTAGGGGTGGAGGTGGGGGTGGCTTTGATCAAGAACTCAGGGTTTGGAGGGGCTCAGTGACTCACACCTATAATCCCAGCACTCAGAGGGGAGACCAAGGAGGGTGGAACACTGGAGCTCATGAGTTCAAGATCAGCCTCAGTAAGAGTGAAACCCTGTCTCTAAAAAAAAAATAGCCAGGCATTGTGCCAGGCACCTGTAGTCCCAGCTACTCAGGAGACTTAGGCAAGAGGATCACTTGAGCCCAAGAGTTTGAAGTTGCTGTGAGCTGTGATGTCATATCACTCTACCAGGGGCAAGAAAGTGAGACTCTGTCTCCAAAAAGAAAAGCAAAAACAAAACAAACAAACAATAAAACACCAGGTGGACTTGGTCTCAAATCCTGGTTCTAGCACTTCCTAGCAGGGGACTCTGGGCTCAAGTTTCTTCATCTCTGCAGTGAAGCTAACTAGCATCTGCCTTAAAGGGCTGTCGTGAGGGTTGAAGGGAAGGATGTATGTAAAATGCTAGCCCAGGCTGACATAGTGCCCCCTAAGTGGCTGCTGTGTCTGTGGTAACTACTGCTACTGTTTTTGTTATTGCTTTAGAATCCCCAGGGTATACTGTCAGGCAGAGGCAGATGAAGAAGGCTGAGTTCTACTTTGGGCAAATCCCTTTCCTGTTAGAGACTGTTTCCCCCGTAAAATTCGAATCAATGGTTCTTTCAGCCATAAGTTAATCTTTGAAATGCATAGGAAGCTCCAAGGTTAACATGGAATCAAAGGAGCAAGAGGTAGAGCCTCTCGCTGTAGAGTCTTACCACTGAGGCTGCAGAATCCAAGGCCCAGGACTGAGTTTGGGGAGTTGAGTCCAGCATTCTTGAGAAACCTTGCTGTCTTTTCTGTACCAGGGTCCTTGGCAGTGTCTGTGGCTGACATGACCGCCCCAGTCGTGGGCTCTTCTGGAGGGGTGTATGCGCTCGTCTCTGCCCATCTGGCCAACATCGTCATGGTGAGCACCCCTCCCGTTCTTTCTGGCCTTTCCTTCCACGGCCCAGGCCCGTCAGGCATGGGCAGATGTGGCTGGGAGCAGAGTTCACGCACATTCCTCGCCGTCTGCAGGCCCATTTCAAATAGGCCCTTCCATATTCAATTCATGTTTTCTCCGCTCAAGGTGACCAGCTCCCACTTCAAACTCCTTCCCATTCAGTGAATTTAAAGAGTTAAATTTTAACTAGTAGATGGTCATTGGAACTTTTTTTTTTTTTGAGACAGAGCCTCAAGCTGTCACCCTGGATGGAGTGCTGTGGCATCACAGCTCACAGCAACCTCCAACTCCTGGGCTCAAACGATTCTCCTGCCTCAGCCTCCCAAGTAGCTGGGACTATAGGCCCCTGCCACAACACTCGGCCATCTTTTGGTTGCAGCTATCATCGTCGTTTGGCAGGCCGGGCTGGATTAGACCCACCAACTCGGGTGTATGTGGCTGGCGCCTTAGCTGCTTGAGCTACAGGCGCTGAGCCAGTCATTGGAACTGGCTTGTTTGTCATAGTTAAAAGGACTGGCTCAGCACCTGTAGCTTAAGCAGCTAAGGCACCAGCCACATACACCTGAGCTGGAGGGTTCAAATTCAGCCCAGGCCCGCCAAACAGCAATGATGGTTGCAACCAAAAAATAGCTGGGCATTGGCTCAGCGCCTGTGGCTCAAGTGGCTAAGGCGCCAGCCACATACACCTAAGGTGGTGGGTTCAAATCCCCAGCCCAGGCCTGCCAAACAACAATGATGGCTGCAACCAAAAAATGGCCGGGCATTGTGGCAGGTGCCTGTAGTTCCAGCTACTTGGGAGGCTGAGGCAGGAGACTCGCTTGAGCCCAGGAGTTGGAGGATGCTGTGAGCTGTGATGCCATGGCACTCTACCCAGGGGGATAGCTTGAGGCTCTGTCTCAGAAAAAAAAAAAAAAGCTGGGCATCATGGTGGGCGCCTGTAGTCCCAGCTACTTGGGAGGAGGAGGCAGGAGAATTGCTTGAAACTAGGAGTTGGAGGTTGTTGTGAGCTCTGATGCCATAGCACTCTACCCAGGGTGGCAGCTTGAGGCTCTGTCTCAAAAAAAAAAAAAAAAAAAAGGTAAAAGGACCTTATCATAATTTTAAAAGGGCTATAATGGGGGGGGGGGAGTAAAAGTACCAAGCAGGCGCAGTGGCTCAGTAATCCTTGCACTATGTGCACCCAAGGCTGGTGGATTGCTTGAGCTCAGGAGTTTGAGACTGGCCTGAGCAAGAGTGAGACCCCATCTCTACTAAAAACAAAAAAAACTAGCAAGCATTGTGGTGGGCACTTAGAGTCCCAGCTACTGGGCAGGCTGAGGCAGAAGGATTACTTAAGCCCAAGAGTTTGAGGTTGCTGTGAGCTATGACACCACGGCACTCAGGGCAACAGAGTTAAGACTATCTCAAAGAAAAAAAGAGCATGGTGATGGAGCCAGTCAGACTATATCTAAATCTCAGTTTCCCAATTCCTAAAGAGTGACCTCAAATTACTTAACTGCCTTGTGCCTCAGTTTCTACATTTGTGAAATGGAATGTTATGCAATAAATGAGCCAGATTGAAAATAACCGCTTAATTTAAATTTTAGTCTGGGAGGCTGAGGTAGGTGGATTGCTAGAGCTCAGGAGTTCAAGATCAGCCTGAGCCAGAAGGAGACCTCATCTCTAAAAATAGCTGGGCATTGTGAGGGGCGCCTGTAATCCCAGCTACCTGGGAGGCTGAAGCAAGAGAATTACTTGAGCCCAAGAGCTTGAGGTTGCTGTGAGCTGTGACGCCATGACACTCTATCAAGGATGACAGAGTGAAATTCTGTCTCAGGGGTTGGTGGGGGGAGGCTCGGCTCCTGTAACACAGTTGTTAAGCACCAGCCACATACACTGAGGGTAGCGGGTTCAAACCCAGCCCGGGCCAGCTAAACAACAATAACAATTGCAACAAAAAATACCCGGGTGTTGGTACCTGTGGCTCAAAGGAGTAGGGTGGCAGCCCCATATGCTGGAGGTGGCGGGTTAAAACCCAGCCCTGGCCAAAAACTACAAAAAAAAAAAAAATAGTCGTGGCAGGTACCTGTAGTCCCAGCTACTTGGGAGGCTGAGGCAAGAGAGTAGCTTAAGCCTAAGAGTTTAAGGTTGCTGTGAGCTGTGACACTATGGTACTCTACCAAGGGTGGCATAGTGAGACTGTCTCAAAAAAAAAAGAGAGAGAGAAAAAGCTGGCATTGTGGCAGGCGCCTGTAGTCCCAGCTCCTTGGGAAGCTGAGGCAAGAGAATTGCTTGAGCCTAAGAGTTTGTGGTTGCTGTGAGCTATGATATCACGGCACTCTACCCAGGGTGACAAAGTGAGACTGTCTCAAAAAACAAAAAAAAAAGTTAATTTCCTATTCCTCACACAGAGACCTGGGTGGGGCTCAGACTATACAAAACTTTGAAGACAAGAAACTGGGATGAGGCTTGGCGCCTGTGGCTCAAGTGGCTAAGGCGCCAGCCACATACACCTAAGGTGGTGGGTTCGAATCCAGCCTGGGCCCGCCAAACAATAATGATGGCTGCAACTGAAAAAAAAATAGCCAGGCATTGTGGCAGGCGCCTGTGGTCCCAGCTACTTGGGAGGCAGAGGCAGGAGACTCACTTGAGCCCAGGAGTTGGAGGTTGCTGTGAGCTATGCCACGCACGGCACTCTACCCAGGGGGACAGCTTGAGGCTCTGTCTCAAAAAAAAAAAAAAAGAGGGAAAAAAAAAAGAAACTGGGATGAATCTGATGGTCTTAGAGGGTGTTAACGTCCTGGTTTTGGAGGAGGTCTGAAGTCGGGAGGCTGAAGGAGTCGTCACCGCTGGCACTTGGCTAACCCTGCCTGGTGCCTCTGCTGGCCTGGAGCCATGTCCCAGTACACAGCTGCTTTCTCAGCACCTGATTTAGGGCTGGGCACATGGCAGACGGTGCCCACTAAATTTTGGTGAAGGAAAGAATGAACAACTTCTTGGCAGGCATGCTGCTTTGGGGGCCCTCTTGTTCTCACGCCTCCTCTATCAGTGTTTCTACCCACATGGCAGATATGTGAATGCTCAGTGACTGCAGTTTATGGAGTTCTTAAACTCTCCCGTATTTGTCTTCCTCATCAGTCCTACTCCCTCCTGCACCACTTTTCTTTTCACCAAATGCCCATTTGTACATTGAGACAGAGCAGAGAGCCCAAGAGGCAGAGAGGAAAAGAGAGGGAGAGAGGCAGGCACTCAACGCTTGTCTGCTCTTGCTCCTGGCCTAAATTTTGGCACCTTTGGGTGAATGCTCAGAGACTGCGGGGTCAGGAAACACGTGGGCGTGTGAGAGCCTGAGTGTGTGTGCGCAGATGGGTGTGTTTACACACACACATATACACATGCACGTGCTGCTGGGTCTGCTGGAAACCCAAGCGCATGGGCCACCTCCCATGGCCCTTTTAAATGGGTCATTCTGTATCAGTGCCACATCTTTCCCCAGACACAGCTTTTCCTCTGATTTCTGCCTGCTGCACTCCCCCCTCCCCCTGCCCCAATTCTTTGCAGTAGGGGAAGGAAACAGTAACCTCCTTCCTCCTGTTCTGATGTGCCCAAGATGTATGCATGTAGGGGTGGTGGGCAAGTGCAACAGAAAGAGAATGTGGGGAAGGAGGAACAAATGGGGGTTCGTACTATGCCCCATTCCCCCTACCTTCCCCACCTCCTGGGTAACAGCCCTGGTGCCCAGAAGCTCCCAGTGAGGGTAGCCCACCACTTCAGGGACTGTGGGGTAGGGCGTGGAGGTCCAGGGATGTGTGCAGGCAGTTTTGCGCTGCTTCTGGCCAATAGGCCATGGCCGGCCTGTGGCAGCGGCAGGGAGCAGCTCCATCTGAGAGCCTGGTGCCCTCCCAGATGCAAACAACTTTCCCTGCCTAATTGGAAGGCCCCCAGAGCAGGACTTGTGGGTGGTCCTTCTGTAGAAAGTTGTGTGCTGCTTATTGACAGCAAAAGAAAATTTGTTTTCTCACTGGAAATGTCAGTTTCCCTTTGTCAAGAGACCACATTTACCAAATTAGCTTAGCGATTCAGATAAGCATTGGATCAACCCGTACGAAATCACCATTTCTGTCAGCCATGAGCATTCAAATATTGGCAATTTCATATGGTTCAGCCTAATAGATGCTCTGTTTCCTGGGGTTGGTTGGCTTGTTTATTTGAGACAGAGTTTCACTATGTCGCCCTCGGTAGAGTGCTGTGGCATCACAGCTCACAGCAACCTCTAACTCCTGGGCTTAGGCGATTCTCTTGCCTCAGCCGCCCAAGTAGCTGAGACTACAGGTGCCCACCACAATGCCTGACTATTTTTTGGTTGCAGTTGTCATTGTTGTTTATCAGGCCTGGGCCAGGCTCAAACCTGCAGCCTTGGTGTATGTGGCCTGTACCCTACTTACTGAGCTAAGGGCACTGAGCTATTTTCTTTTTCTTTCTTTTTTGTTTTTTTTAATTTTAGACAGTCTTACTCTGTTCCCTGGGTAGAGTGCTATGTAATCATAGCTCACAGAAACCTCAAACTCTTAGGCTTAAACAATCCTCTTGCCTCAGCCTCTTGAGTAGCTGGGACTACAGGTGTGTAGCACTACATCTGGTTGGTTTTTCTATTTTTAGTACAGAGAGGATCTTGCTGTTGCTCAGGCTGGTCTCAAACTCCTGAGCCCAAGGGATCCATCTTCTCTTGGCCTCCCAGAGTACTAAGATTACAAAACTTTATTTTAAACACTAGCAATATAAAGGACACACCTAATTGAATAATTTATTAATTGTCTCCTGCTGGGGCTCATAGGCCAGTATTGCTTTTTTTTTTTAAGACAGAGCCTCACACTGTCACCCTCTGTAGAGTACTGTAGCGTCATAATAGCAAACTCAAACTTTTGGGCTCAAGCGATTCTGTTTCCTCAGCCTCCCATGTAGCTGGGACTTCAGGCAGCTGCTACAATCCCCAGCTATTTTTTACAGATGGGGTCTTGCTCTTGCTCAGGCTGGTCTCCATCCTGTGAGCTCAGACAGTCACTTGCCTCAGCCTCCCAGAGTGCCAGGATTACAGGCATGAGCCCCCGTGCCCAGCCCAATTTTTGAATATACAAAACTTTTACCTACCTTTTGCTCTGTATGATATTCTACCAAGATTTGAGATCTGCATTTTCACAAATTGAACCATATCATCAAAGCACAAGGAAAGATTGTTGTCTACAAGACACAGATCGGGAGGCTGAAGTAAGGGGATCACTTGAGCCCAAGAGTTTAAAGTTGCTGTGAGCTATGACTCCATGGCACTGTACCAAGAGTGACAAAGTGAGACTGTGTCTCAAATAAATAACACGAGAGATTTCTGTTACAAGATTGACTTTATTAAGTAAAAATCCTTTTGTAGGATAAATAATCACTCCCTAATTTATCTGTGTTATGCTTTCACGTTTCCTGTGTTGGGTTTTCTTGAAGTCATTTGACAGGAAACTATTTCTACCGGGGATGTATAAAGCTATATCAGAATGGAAGCTGCCTGCTTGGGTTTCAGCCTCTGAGCTCTTAACTGGCAGGGTGAGGAAGCTGCAGAGGGGACTGGTTACTGACTTGTTTGCTGTGCGTGAGTTACTGTCTCACCCAGAATGAAATGAAAGGGCCTGCAAAAGGTTTGTATTCCCCAGGGGCCCACGGGCTTTTTTTCAACATTTATAGAAGCAGCAGTATGGCTGCGTGTGAGATTTTTTCCTTTTCTCCTGTTGTTTCAGTGCACTCATGTTATTGGAGGGAATAATGGGTCTGGAAAATAAGGCAGCTGGTGAGAAGAGCTGACTTTCTAGATTAACCCGTCAGCTGCTGGGAGGCAGGTCATTTACTGACATTAGCTGAGCTTTGTGGGCATGCAGGCTGGCAGCACAGGCAGACACAAGGTGACCCGGCCCCTGAAGTGTCTGTGGACACAGTCCTGGAGTAGGAGCCCTATCCACTCGCCTTTCACTCACTTGGACCTTGAACTAGCCCTCCTGGATCCTCAGTGTCTTCTTCCCTAAAGTGCAGTGCATAGGGTTCGACTGGATCGGCTTGGCAAACTCTAGCACTTTCAGGGGCTAGCCAGGTGTGATATGCTCGTGAAGCTGGCCTGAGCAGCGCTGTGGCAGGACCGAAGCACCCCAGCTCTGGCCAGGATCATTCAGAGTCAGAATTTTTAAAGCCATTCATCATCTTTGCTTTAGGTCTAGATACTAATATTAGACACTCACCTGATGCGTGCTGTGTGCTGGGAGGTGTTTTTAGGACTTTTTTTCTTTTTTTGGCAGTTTTTTTGGCTGGGGCCGGGCTTGAACCTGCCACCCCTTGTATATGGGGCCAGCGCTCTACTCCTTGAGCCACAGGCGCTGACCCCCCTTTTGTTTTTTTTTTGAGATAGTCTTGAGCTGTCACCCTGGATAGAGTGCCATGGCATTATAGCTCATAGCAATTTCTAACGCAAACAAGCTTCTTGCCTCACTTTTTCTACTTTTAGTGGAGATGGAGTCTCACTTTTGCTCAGGCTGGTCTCAAACTCCTGAGCTCAAGCAATCCACCTACCTCGGCCTCCCAGAGTGCTAGGATTACAGGCACAAGCTGCCTCACCCAGCCATTTTTAGAGATTTATACACATTAGTTTATTTCACAACCACCTAATGACATGAGTAATTGAGATAGGTAATTGGCCAAGCTTGGTGGCTGATGCCTATAATCCTAGCACTCTAGTAGGAGGCCAAGACAGGAGGATCCCTTGAACTCAGGAGTTTGAGACCAGCCTGAGTAACAATGAGGCCCTGCCTCTACTAAAAAGAGGAAAATTAGCTGGGCGTTGTGGCAGGTGCTGTAAGTCCCAGCTACTTGGGAGGCTGAGGCAAGAGGATGGCTTGGGCCTGAGAGTTTGAGGTTGCCATGAGCTATGATGATGCCATGGCACTCAACCCAGTGCAACAGGGGGATTCTGTCTCAAAAAAGAAAAAAGAAACAAATAGACGGCTCGGCACCTATAGCTCAACCGGCTAAGGCACCAGCCACGTACACCTAAGGTGGTGGGTTCGAATCCCCAGCCCAGACCCGCCAAACAACAATGACGGCTGCAACCAAAAAATAGCCAGGTGTTGTGGCGGGTGCCTGTGGTCCCAGCTACTTGGGAGGTGGAGGCAAGAGACTCGCTTGAGCCCGGGAGTTGGAGGTTGCTGTGAGCTGTAATGCCACGGCACTCTACCCTGGGGGACAGCTTGAGGCTCTGTCTCAAAAAAAAAAAAAAAAAAAAGAAAGAAACAAATAGATAAATGAAAGAAAGAAAAGAAAAAGGAATTCTGAGCCACCCCACAGATGGCAGCCCAGACCAAAAATGTAGATAGGGCTTTCTAAGATGGATGCCAGCTAGGACCCAGAGGGGCTGCAGGGAGCTCAGCTAAAGGAGAGAGCAGTTCATACATTCAAACTGACTTTGCTTCAAGTTATCACTTGTTACCACGGTGAAAGAGACAGTGTCTTCAGATTAGATAGTCAGAGGGTTTTTATGAGGAAAAGAGATTTAGAAGTGTTCTGTATTGTAAATGCACATAACAAAAGATTTGCCATCGGGCAGCGCCTGTGGCTCAGTGAGTAAGGCGCTGGCCCCATATACCAAGGGTGGTGGGTTCAA
Source organism: Galago senegalensis (assembly GCA_963575145.1). NCBI lineage: Eukaryota > Metazoa > Chordata > Mammalia > Primates > Galagidae > Galago > Galago senegalensis. Next base: position 3,416 of record CAUYTI010099611.1, on the reverse strand, counting down.
ACCCAGCCCTGGCTGAACTGCAACCAAAAAATAGCTGGGCATTGTGGCGGGCACCTGTAGTCCCAGCTACTTGGGAGGCTGAGGCAAGAGAATCGCTTAAACCCAAGAGTTTGAGGTTGCTGTGAGCTGTGTGATGCCACAGCACTTTACCAAGGGCAACAAAGTGAGACTCTGTCTCTACCAAAAAAAAAAAAAATTGCCATCTTACCCATTTTAAGTGCGCAGTTCGGTGGTATTAAGTACATTCACACTGTCGTTCAGCCATTAACCACTGTCCTTCTCCAGAACTCATTTCCATCTTCTAAAATTGGAACTCTGAACCCATTTAATGATAACTCCCCATTCCCTCGTTCCCCCTTCCCCTGGCCACCACCCTTACAGGTTCTGCCTCCTTTAACTACTTTAAGTCCCGCATATAGGTGGAATCATACAGTATTTATCCTTTCATGACTGACTTACTTCCCTTAGTATCATGTCATCATCCACGTTGTAGCAGGTGTCAGAGTCCCTTCCTTTTTAAGGCATTCCAGCAGATGTACATATCACATTTTGTTTATTACTATTCGTCCATTGACAGATACTTGGGCTGCATCTACTTTCTGGCTATTGTGAACACTGCTGCTGTGAGCTTGAATATCACTGTTTTTATTTTTTATATTTTCGAGACAGTTTCACCATGGAATGCCGTGGAGTCATAGCTCATAGCAACCTCAACCTCCTGGGTTTAAGTGATCCTCTTGCCTCAGGTTCCCAAATAGCTGGAACGACAGATGCCCGCCATAATGCCTAGCTGGTTTCTCTATTTTTAGTAGAGATAGGATCTCATTCTGTTCAGGCTGGTCTTGATCTCCTGAGCTCATGTGATCCACCTGCTTCAGCCTCCCAGAGTGGTAGGATTGATTACAGGCGTGAGCCGTCAGCCTGAGTATCACTTTTTTTTTTTTTTTTTTGAGACAGGAGCCTGAAGCTGTCCCCCTGGGTAGAGTGCCATGGCATCACGCTCACAGCAACCTCCAACTCCTGGGCTCAAGCGAGTCTCCTGCCTCAGCCTCCCAAGTAGCTGGGACCACAGGTGCCCGCCACAACGCCCGGCTATTTTTTGGTTGCAGCCATCATTGTTTGGCGGGCCCAGGCTGGATTCGAACCCGCCACCTTGGGTGTACGTGCCTGGCGCCTTAGCCACTTGAGCCACAGGCGCCGAGCCTGAGTATCACTTTTAAGGGAGATTTAAGGCTGGCTATGTAGTGGCTCATGCCTTTAATCTTAACACTTTGGGAGGCCAACGTGAGCAGATTGCTTGAGGTGAGGAGTTTGAGAAACCATCTCTACTGAAAATAGAAAAAAGTTAGCCAGGCTTTGTGGTGGGTGCCTATAGTCTCACCTACTGGGGTGGCTGAACTAGGAGGATCCCTTGAAATCAGGAGTTTGAACTTGCTGTAAGGTAGGCTGATGTTATTATGCACTCTAGCCAGGCACCTATGGTCCCAGCTACTTGGGAGGTGGAGGCAGGAGACTCACTTGAGCCCAGGAGTTAGAGGTTGCTGTGAGCTGTGATGCCATAGCACTCTACACAGAGGGATAGCTTGAGGCTCTGTCTCAAAAAAAAAAATAAAAAAATAAAAACAATAGCTGGGCATTGTGGCAGGTGCCTGTATCTCAGCTACCTGGAAGGCTGAGGCCAGAGGATTACTTGAGCCCAAAAGTTTGAGGTTGCTGTGAGCTACGACTCCACAGCACTCTACCAAGGGAAACAGTGAGACTTTGGCTCAAAAAAAAAAAAAAAAAAGAAACTGTCACTTAGCATACAATAATTTCTGATAAGTCTAATGAAAAAAGAAGTCAGAAGAAGAGAAGAATGAAAAATGAGTTAACTGATAACATTTCAATATTCCAAACTATGGGTCAAATATTATCAAATGGCATCATACACTATTTTCATAAAAGAAACAGCAATCAAGGCAGCAAGAGACTTTATTGTAGTCTCCTTTTTAGAAATTGTCATGCCACCCTGTTCAAACAACAGCCATCAACATTGAGGCAAGACCCTCCAGCAACAAAAACATCGACCTGTTAATGACTTAGATGAGCATTAGCATTTTTTAGTAATAAAGTATTTTTTAATTAAGGCATGTACAATGCTTTTTAAGACATAATGTTATTGCACACTTAAATAGACTGCAGTGTAGTATAAACTTTTATATGCAGTAGGAAACCAAAGAAATTCATGGTTCACTTTACTGCAATTTTCACTTTAGTGTGGTTGTCTGAAACCAAACATGCAACATGTCTAAGGTATACCTGTGTATACAGACCATCAGTTAGTGAATGAATCAATTTTTAAAGTTTTATTAACAGAGTATCTTTTAACTTTGTCAAATTTGGGTGACTAAAATAGTGTCATACAAGCACTGAATCAAGTCAAAGGATCAGCTAACAGTTGTGGTATTTACTTGGAAAATGTTTAATAAGTATTATTAATCTCAAAAAAGGAGGTAGAGAGCTAATGCAAATAAAAATAGGTGATACAGACAAGAACTTCTTAGACAAACCATACCATTACAGAATAATATTAAGTATGATTAGATGAGTGACTTCCAGAGAACTGTGGGAAAAAAGCTTTACAATTAAGCCCCAGAATGGCAGGTCCACACAGATCTAACTCCAAGAATTATTCCTAAAATTACTAAAAGTCATTTTTCTTGGATCACTATTACACATTACTATAGTTTTAAAATTAAGTACCCAATATCCCCTTTTGGTTGGGCCAAGATCCTTGGAGAAAGGATGACTTATCAACTTCTAGGCCAACTAACAAGTCATGGGTCCCCTGAAATCATGTGGTACTAGGCCTGCCCTTTATTCATTAGAAATCTCACCAATAATGCCCACTTCTGATGTTACAAGATATGAGTGAAAAAAGTTTCAAATGTTAGTTATATACATTTGGAGATCAATCTGGGAAGAAAAAAACAGTAGAGAAATTTGTCTTTAGAAATATAAACATAGTGATATGTCTCATAGTGATATATCTATTAGTGTCTAGCAAAGCTTCAGATGACAGGATAACAGTCAACATTGTTTTTCCAAGACTTACCAAATGTAATTCTTCAAAAATACTATACAGCCACAAAGAAAGATGGAGACCTTGCCTCCTTCATATTTACATGGATGGAGCTGGAAAATGTCCTCTTTAGCAAAGTGTCTCAATAATGGAAGAAAATGTATCCAATGTACTCAACACTATTATGAAACTAATTGTTAGCTATCTTAGGAAAGCTACAATCCAAATGGAGCCTTAGACTACGGGGAAAGGGTAGGGGGGAGGGCAGGGGAAGGATGGGTGAAGAGAATGATATTGTGGGGATCATGCCTATAGTTTATTCTATTTGGATACAGGTGAATTTCTCTAAAGGTTG
>CAUYTI010099610.1:0-23148 GCA_963575145.1 Galago senegalensis | reverse complement strand
CCATGGCATCACGCTCACAGCAACCTCCAACTCCTGGGCTCAAGCGAGTCTCCTGCCTCAGCCTCCCAAGTAGCTGGGACTACAGGCGCCCGCCACAACGCCTGGCCATTTTTTTGGTTGCAGCCATCATTGTTGTTTGGCAGGGCCGGGCTGGGGATACGAACCCGCCACCTTGGGTGTATGTGGCTGGCGCCTTAGCCGCTTGAGCAAATCATTTTAACCTTTTCTTCCAGCATACACTTTTGTAGGATAATGATCAAGTTTGGTAAAATCATGTTTTCACTTTTTTCTTGATTATTCCCTGTGATTGGAATGACCAATAAATACAAGGACTCAAAGAGAATCTTGAGGCAGTGGGGCCTAAATAATAATAATTAACAAATCAGTTAGGGGTAGTATAAGTGCAGTGTACTCTGTGGTCATATGTTGTATGTAAATTGATTGGAGATGTGGGTTGTTTTTGAAGGCACTTTGTGAAGGATATTTTGATAAAAGTAGAGAGAAAGCATAGGAAAATGGAGGATGGTAAAATAAAAATACTAAATAAATTATTGGAAATTAGATGAGTGTCAATTTTTCCCATTCTATGGGTTATCTTTTCATGCTGTGATAATGTCTGTTAACAGAAAAGAGTTTCTAATTTTCATGAAGACCAGTGGTTTTGTTGTTATTTACTTTTTTGTTGTTGTTACTACTGTTGCATGTGCCTTTGGTGACATATGTAGGAAATCATTGCCAAATCCAATGTCATGAATCTTTCCCCTATGTTTTCTTGTAAAAGTTTTATAGTTTTAACTCTTACACTTAGATCTGTAATCTACTTTGAGTTAATTTTTGTACGTGGTGCAGAGTATGGATCCAACTTCATTCTTTTGCATGTGGAAAGCCAGCATTCTTAGCACCATTTGTTCAAAAGACCATCCTTTCTCTGTTGAATAGTTTGAAAATGAATTGAGCATGTATATATTTTATAAGGGTTTATTTCTGGGCTCTCTGTTCCATTGATTGTACTTACAGCAGCTTTGTATTAAAGTTCAAAATCAAAAGTGTGAGTCTTCCAACTTTATTCTTATGATTGTTTTGGCTATTTGGGATCCCTTAGATTCCATATGAATTTTAGGATAAATTCGAACTTTGACCCTTAATAGTTTATATAACATTTTATATCAATATTTTTCTTACAAGTTTCAGTAGCAACATAACTTTTTTTGAGGTGAAGTTTAGTACAATTAGGAAATATAGTTATTTCCCTATATATGCTTTTAAAATTTAGCAAAAATAATTATAATACTTAGTTCTTTCTTTGAGTACATCTTAGAAGGTAAACTGTATCTGGGTACTTTCCTAGCATTTTTTGAACATGTGTTAATATACTTACCCCCATTATGTATACTTTAATAGCTAATGCTTTTGTAAAATTTGCTTAGTACTATATAGCTATGTAGCATAGTAGTTTCAGTTGCTATATAGTTTGTATTTGAACAGATAGTTTAAATAATTTGATCAAAGTCACATAGCGGCAGCCAAGATCTGAACCCAGACAGTCTGATTCTAGGACTCATTTGAAATGCTTTGAGTATTACCACTGCTTTGAGCTACCTCTGGGTGGTTGAGAGAATTACATGTGATAATACACCTAGCATAGGAAGTGCTCAGAAAACAGTAGCTGCTTTTCTCATTTTTGCTGTCAGCTCACTCTCCAGCACTGTCATGTTTGGATAGAGGGCTTTTCTTTCTGCCCTGGCCAGAAAGGGTTAATTTTATTGCTTACTAAATTTATTGCTGCCAGTAGCATGGCAGATTTCTTACTGATTGGATTTAGCTTCTGGAGTTGATAGTGTAGGAAAAGTCTTTTGTAGGTTATTTTTAAATATATAGGAAATAGAAAACAGAAGCTTAGCTAATGTCGTAGTTTCTCATTGATGTATTTCTCTTTAAGTGTGTGAGGTTTTATTTTATTTAGTCATACACTGGTTATACACTAGGTTTTTTTTTTAAGAGACAGTCTCACTCTGTACAGTGTTGTGGAGTCACAGCCAACAGCAACCTCTTGCTCTTGGGAAAGCTTAGATGATTCTCTTGCTTTAGCCTCCTGGGTAGCTGGGACTATGGGCTCCTGCCACAACGCCTGGCTATTTTTTTTTTTTTTTTGTGACAGCCTCAAGCTGTTGCCCTGGTAGAGTGCCATTGGGTCATAGCTCACAGCAACCTCCAACTCCTGGGCGATTCTCTTGCCTCAGCCTCCCAAGTAGCTGGGACTACAGGCGCCTGGCACAACGCCAGGCTATATTTTTGGTCATAAGTGTCATTGTTGTTTGGCAGGCCCAGGCTGGCTTTGAACCCTCCAGCTCTGGTGTATGTGGCTAGCGCCTTAGCCACTTGAGCTACAGGCGCCAAGCCGATGTGGCTATTTTTTGTTGCAGTTTGGCCAGGGCTGGGTTTGAACCCGCCATCCTTGGTATATGGCGCCAGCGCCCTATTCACTGAGCCACAGACGCCGCCCTAATGACATGTTTCTTTAAAATTATGCATGTGGGTCCAAATAAAGCAATTCCTTTAATTCTAGCATATTTCAGAGGATCATTTTTAGCCCCAATTGAACAGCTTTAGTTCTATCTCCTACTGTCAAATTTATTTAAGCAAGTCTAAGGATTTTTTGTCCATAAGTTAATTAGTAGGCTTTAAGATATAAAAACAATACTCTGGGGTGGCGCCTGTGGCTCAGAGGAGCAGGGTGCTATGCGGCCCCATATACCAGAGGTGGTGGGTTCAAATCTGGCCCCAGCCAAAAAAAAAAAAAAAAAAAAACTGCAAAAAAAATACTCTGCTGTTTTTAGAGCTGGAATAGACCTATATAACTGTGTATTTTATTTGAATGATCTCATTTTTCAAAAGAAATATATTTTGCAAAATACTAGGAAGATGACAGGACAAGCTTGAGCTTTAAGGAGATTAACTAGTTTTCTTGAGGCCATCCTAGTAAGTGAGGCAAAAATATAGACTAATGTCTAGGTAGCCACTTAACTCATTTAAGAATTTATCAACACAGACTTAAGATTCAGAAGCTGTGATTTTTTTCCATGTCAGCCATTTTAAGGATGTGAAATATGTAGAATTTTTTCTTCTGCCACTATGTAGCACCGGAGTTCTGGACAGGGGTTAGTTACAAAACGTTTCTGTATCAGCAAGGCTATCCTCCTAGAAGTGTTATGTGGACTGAGGCTGAGTTGGGCTTGGTGATCCTGACGGCTGGAATGGTTGCTATGTGTTCGTTTCCCCCCAGGTGTTGCTCTGCTGCCCTTTGTGGATGAGCGCAGGCTGCGAGCTGCCCTAGAAGAGGTGTACCCAGACCTCACTCCGGAAGAGAGTAAGAATTACATTTCCACTTGCCCACCACTAAGTCTGTATAACAGAGACTTGAATTTCTGCATAAAGTTAGACTTTTTATTTTCCATTTGTCAGTTTCCCATAAAGGGGGACATAAATCATTGAGTTTACTTTGTATAACAAATGCTAACTTTGCTTCTTTCTTTAAATCGAGTAGTACTTGAATCAAATGTTTGTTAAATTTTTAACAAACACATTTTTAAGAAAGCAGCAAGCACTTCATGAATATCCTTTGAATTTTTGATTCTTACATGACATGCACACAGAAAAGTATTTTTGCCTGTCAAGAAGCTAATCATTTCCTCCATCTGCCTTCTCCCCAACTTTGCTACCAGTTTGCTTGAAAGGTTATGGTGAAGCAAACACATTTGCCCTTAGAGTGGTAACTTGAAATGGTATTTTGCATAAAAGTGGAATTTTGTAATTAATACCCACAGTAAAAAGTGTTCCAATTAGGACATTTCAAAGTTGGGCTTCGTTAAAAACTTTTTTAATGCCAGTACAGTAAGTCTGTAGAAACAATTTCTTTTGTTTTTGTGGTTTTTTTTTTTTTTTTTTTTTTTTTTTTAAAGAACCACAAGCTAAACCCCGTGGTGGAGTTGGATGGCAGAACAGCTCACAGCAACCTCCAACTCCTGGGCTCAAGCAAGTCTCCTGCCTCAGCCTCCCAAGTAGCTGGGACTACAGGCGCCCGCCACAACGCCCGGCCATTTTTTTGGTTGCAGCCATCATTGTTGTTTGGTGGGCCCAGGCTGGGGATTCAAACCCGCCACCTTAGGTGTATGTGGCTGGCGCCTTAGCCACTTGAGCCACAGGTGCCAAGCCGGAAACAATTTCTTTATCATTATTGTCATCAGAGGATACAATTTCTGTTTTCCCAGGAAATGTTGTTCATGTAATTTTTATACTTAGAAATTGAACAAGCTATAAGTAACCTTGCCCTTATATAATATATGCAGGTATCTTAGAGTGATTTTTTTTTCCTTATCATGATTAAACAAAGTAATTTTTTCCTTCCATAGATACATATCATACATTTAGATCTATCACTTTTTAAAATTAAGAAAAAAACATGCTTTAGATTGATGTGTAATAGTTAATGTATTTGGGGGGGATGGATGATATTTTAATATCTGTATACAATGTATAGTGATCAAATTAGGGTAATTGGGATATCCACCACTCCATTTTTCTTCATGTTGGTAACATTATAATTCTTTTAGCTATTATGAAATATGCAGTAAATTATCGTTATCTCTACTTTGCTATCAAATACTAAAACTTATTCCCTTTGTCTAACTTTATCACTTTTAATTTTTTGGTGAATTCCATACGTTTTAAAAACTTAAATGCTTTCCCTTGTTTTACTTTCATAAAAATTGATTGCTCATATAATATTTTAATGTAATAGGTCTTATTCTTTTTTTATTTTCCCCCTAGCCAAAAGAAACAGCCTGGGTGGTGATGTTCTGTTTGTTGGAAAACGTCACCCCCTCCACGACTTCATTGTAGAGCTGTACCAAACAGGTTCCACAGAGGTATGGAGCTCAGTGTGGTTAATTAGGAATGCATGCTTTTTTACATTTTGATTAAATATACGTAATTTAAGATTTACCATTGTAACAAATTTTAAGTGTCATTCATCATATTCATAATATTGTAGAATCATCACTGTTATCCATTTCCAGAATGTGTTCATCTTTCCAAACAGAAATTCTGTTGCTGTTTAAACAGCATGCTTTAAACAGTGTAAGCAGTCTCTCCTCATTCTGCTCTCCCCTTGGCCTTTGGTGCTTTCTCTTTTACTTTCTGTCTATGAGTTTGCCTATTTTTGGTACTTCGTGTAAGAGGAATCATGCAATACTTGTCACCAACAATGTCTTCAAGGTTCTCCTACATTGCAGCATGTATCAGAATGTCCTTCCTTTTTAAGACTGAATAATACTCCACTTGTATGTATATATTGTCTTTTTTTAGCAATTTATCTGCTGATGGGAATTTGGGTTCTGTCTAATGCTACTGTGAATACCGGTGTAAAATTATCTTCTTAAGTCCCCATTTTCTATTTTTTTTTTTTTGGTATATAATCAGGAATGCATTTTTTTACAGCCAGTGGATGTACCACCTGAACTCTGTCATGGGATTCAAGGAAAGTTTTCTTTGGATGAAGAAGCCATTCTTCCAGATCAGTGAGTGTGTGTTATATATAATTGAGACAACTAGAAGGAAGTTTAGTCAGCATTTTTTCCTTGTCTAAATGTTTTTTTTTAAGTAATAGCAAGATAATTATATTTAAAACAAAACAAAATCCTGATGACTTAAAGAAAAAAAAAAAAGGCCTGGATGCTAAGTCTAACTCCTCATATAGTAGTGGTGTTACTTGTGCTCTAGGTATCCTCAAAACCCTTTCAGAGCATCTGGGAGGTCAAAACTATTTTTATAATAATACTAAGATGTTATTTGTTTTTCTTACTCTGTTCCTTTCTTGCATATACAGTGGAATTTTCCAGAGGCTATTGTAGTATAGTATCTCCAGAGATTGAGTCAGAAACAGAGAAGAAAATCCAGTTATGAAATAGATAGCCAGATAGCAATGTGGTATATGTACAGCATGGACTACTACGCAGCCATAGAAAAGATGGAGACTCCACATCTTTTATGTTTACCTGGATCGAGCTGGAACATGTTCTTAGTAAAGTATTTCAAGAATGGGGAAAAAAGTATCCAACATACTCAGTACTACTATGAAATCGATATATAATCACCTACACATTCATATGAATGATAAAACATAACTATAGTCCACAAAGAAGAAGGGAAGAGGAGAGAGAGGGTGGAGGAGGATATTTGGGGGGAGAGGGGAAGAGGACGGGGAGAGTATTTTGGGGGATCATCACCTAATATGCATGATGCAATGGTACCTTTCAAAACTATTAAAGAGTATAATTTTGATGGATGTGTTAATCAGTTGAATGTAAGCCTTTCACAATGTATATTAAATCAGTACACTGAACCCCATAAATGCATCATTGTATACAGTTATGATTTAATAAAAACAAACATAATGTAAAACAGTGATACTTCTCATTTTTTTTGCTTTGTAAAAATAGCTACTTTCATAAAACTATTATTTATGTTAACATGTAATAGAGGTATTAATCTTTAACTGAGGATTTAAAAAATTTCTTAGTCTTAATTTGTAATAGGTAAATATAGGTTGTTAAATACAACCATCATAAACAAAGGATCTTTGAGGTCCTTAATAATTTTGAAAAGTGTAGAAAGGTTCTGAGACAGGTTGCTCAAGGCTATGTATGTAGGGATGGAATTGCTGATCATTCTTTCTAGATAACATCAGGTGGATTTTTTTGAGGTAGTCACACTATGTTATAATACCAGTGGCAGTTTGTGAAAGAACTTGTTGCTCTCTGATGGTTGAGCTTTTGGTTGACCATTTCATTTATGCAGTACCTGTTCTGTTTTTTAAGTGGGTAATCTGTCGTCTCTTCTTTTTGGTTAGGCCTTTTTTACAGATTCTTTTGCTTATGAGATAACAAGGAAGACAGGATCATTTTTTAAAAATATAAGTGATTATATTGTTTTTGTTAGTGTATTCTAATGGTTGCTGTCTTTTAAAGCCTAACATAGTAACATCTTTCTTCCACTTACCTAAAAGGTTACAATTAACATATGGTTCTTCTCTTGTTTGCTTTTAGAATAGTATGTTCTCCTGTTCCCATGTTACGGGATTTGACGCAGAACACTGCTGTCAGGTAAGTTTTCAAAATTTATGACAATCGCCTAGAACATAGCTCTGAACTTGCAAATAAATTTTCACAAGGAAATTGCAGCTGTTAGTCCACCAGTGCTTTGAGATTGGAAGGGTCCCTGTGTTGCAGACCTCAGAGTAGACCCTCTTGACTTTAAATTGTGTATATTGTTAAGGTTGCTGATTTAACAAGCTTGCTTATCTGTGTTCTGGTTTCCCCTGACAACCTCTAATTCTTCCTAGATTAGGAAAGTGGGAGGTAGGGAGCAGGAGTTTCTAATAGTTTGTTATGCAGGAGCAAACAGAACTATACCCTGGAGCTTCACACAGCTTCACGGTGTTAAAATACACTGCTTTAATTATGTTTACAGTCTTGGCCCTGCAGAATTTAAAACAAAAATATTTGTAGTATATTTTAGTTAAGATGAGGTAGAATGCATTTGTCAAAATTTTTATCAACAGTTTCTTCTGTCTGGAAAACTTGCATATTCTATTAAGAATAATATAAAAAGTAATGTGCCTGTTTAGGATAAAAATCAACAAACCTACTCTGCTCGTTTGTGTAATAAAATGACTAACAGTTTAATCATCATTTTCTCCAATCTAGGCAAGACTAAAGCAAACACATCTCAGGTACTCAGGAATTCTGTAGAAGTCTGCTAATCCACATCCTCTCGTCCCACCTATTTTCATTTCTCTTTGTCTTGATAAATATAATTTTACTTAGATTTCTGATTGTGTAGTATAAGCATGTTTATTTCTTATCTTTAATGGATTTAGGTAGTAACTGATTGTCATTCTAAAAAGGTTTTTATTTAAAGAAAACTATTGTGAGTCTGAAAAATCTTTCTGGATTAGTTTTCATTTACCATTACACATAATTTGCCCAGATTCTTTGTCTTTGTGCCCTTTTTTTAAGACTGAAGTACGGAATTGATAGCCTTATTCCTAAGCCCATTACAGAGACTCTGGCTCTGACAGATTTGATGTGAACATGGGGTCTCTGGCTTATGTGGAAGTGTTGGTGCTTCAGGTCATCTAATCCCACAGCTTTCTGTTTGGATTGTTCCATGTTTGCTGTGTGCTTTAAATTTTTTCTGCATATTTTCAGGAATCTTCCTGCCTAGCCCTTTAGAAATACTTGATTCTACCTAACTTTCTAATTAGGATAGAGAGGCTTGTTCAAAGGAGAGTTATGTTTGTCCCTAGGATAGAGTGAGGCTAAGGTGCCAGAGAAAAAAAGATATGCTGCTTCTTGCCCCATCTCCTCTCCCACCCTAGACTGTCCCTGAGCCAGGGTCTGTAAACCTATCACTTTACATGTGTTCACACATGGATGTGCATACACAGGTGCACCTCCACAGCTTCTGCCTCCTCTCCTCCCACCCCCTTAGCTGCTGTTGCCTCCCTTCTTGAGCTGGCGCTGGATCTTTGCTAGGGGATAGGAGAAACCCTGGTTTCAGGCAGCCTTCCGAGCAATAAGCAGATAGGAGGACCATGGGCCTGGCAGTGAGAGGTGGGGCCTAATGATGATTTATGATACTAAAAATCTCAACATCCCCCCCCCCAAAAAAAAAAGAAAGAAAAAAGGACAGATCCTGGAATTTTCATTTGGGTGATGTTGGTTAGTTTTTCTGAGCCTCAATGAGCCTTTGGTATTTGGTACTCACTAGGATCCCAAGATTATTAAATTTATACAACAAATCCTAGATCTAGGTACACATTCAGATATATATTGAAAATGACTTTATAATAAAATTGATTTAATTGAGTTAATTTTCTAAAGATCCATGAAAGGCCCAGGTTAACTTCTACTGCATGTGAGATAATTTTCAGTGTATGTTTAGAGAAGTAATGTGGAAGCTGAGCTCTAGTTTACTGCAGTGTGTGTGTGTGTGTGGGGGGGGGTTTGGGGCTTGTTTTGCATCACAGTGTTGGATATGCATTATAAACAAAAATTTGAAAAATGCAGCCTTCAGTGTCAGTTACTTTTTATTTTTTAATTTTTTTTGAGATAGAGTCTCAAGCTGTCACCTTGGTTAGAGTGCTATGGAGTCACAGCTCACAGCAACCTCAAACTCTTGGGCTTAAGCGATTCTCTTGCCTCAGCCTCCCAAGTAGCTGAGACTACAGGTGCCTGCCACAATGCCCGGCTATTTTTTGGTTATAGTTGTTATTGTTGTTTGGCAGGCCTGGGCTGGATTCAAACCCGCCAGCTCCAGTGTGTGTGGTTGGTGCCCTAGCTGCTTAAGCTACAGGCGCCGTGCCAGTGTCAGTTATTTCTGTTTTGACTTTGGCCATTATTTTTCCCTTTCCCTGTTTGGATGCATCCAGTATCCTCTTCTGTATTTAAGAAGGTGTTTCCTCAAGCTGTCAGTCAGTTCTTCGTATAACACTCAGTCTTCTAAGTACTGTGCAGGTATTGAAGTAGCTTAAGTTCATAGAAGGACCCTTAGAGAATACACTCAGTTCTGATTTCTCCCCAATTCTGATTTCATAGTTGTTTAGCATACTAGTAGTTTAATAAATGGAGCTATTTTTCTTAGTTTTTCTTATTCTCTTCTACCATTATATTATAATTTGTTTAGACATGGCATTTATTTTCCAAATAGTTTCTTGTTAACTTTAAGTGTATAAAACCTTCTGCATATAACTTTAAACTTGTAGAAAAGTTGTCTTCCGAGTTTATTCATCTGGAGGGATAGGTGTATACACATACATACATGCTCTTCTGCTATTTCAAGGCCTATCATAATTTGGCAGAGCTCTGGCTCTGCCTGGTTCCTCAGTGTACCCATGCTGGTCTCTTTAGCGTCCCTCTGACCTCTCTTCCTTCTCTCCACTGTTTGAAATGCTCTTCCCTTCTTTTTTTGCCTCCTCTCGTTTCCCCTTTATTGTTTATCTTCTCAAATACTATTTGTAATTTATATAATTCTTAGTAAATTTTTTTTTTTTTTTTGAGACAGAGCCTCAAGCTATCCCCCTGGGCAGAGTGCCGTGGCACCACAGCTCACAGCAACCTCCAACTCATGGGCTCAAGCGAGTCTCTTGCCTCCGCCTCCCAAGTAGCTGGGACCACAGGCACCCGCCACAACGCCTGGCTATTTTTTTTGGTTGCAGCCATCATTGTTGTTTGGCGGCCTGGGCTGGATTCAAACCCGCCACCTTAGGTGTATGTGGCTGGTGCCTTAGCCGCTTGAGCCACAGGCGCCGAGCCAATTCTTAGTAATTTTTAACAGCATTGTTAGATTTTTCATTTTTCTCTCACAGTGCCTGTCTTAGTTCTAAACCAGGGGTCCTCAAACTACGGCCTGTAGGCCACATGTGGCCAGCCTAGGACATTTATCTGGCCCCCCCGGTGTTTTTGCTGCCACTACCTGTCCTGTTTAGCAGCCGACTCGTCCTGGGGCCCGCAGTCTGGCCCTTCAGTGGTCTGAGGGACAGTGAACTGGCCTCCTGTTTAAAAAGTTTGAGGACCCTTGTACCCTTCTAAAAGATGAGTTGTTCATATCATGGGTTTGGAAACAGTGTTTGCCAAAGTCTTCTAAGACCCCAAATTTTCTGTATACCATTGGATGAATCAGGCAAGTGTAGAACATTTTATCTCTTTGAGGAAATGTTTTAAAAAAATGTGAATGTGTATAGAGATGTATTTTTAGTGTAACCATTCCTGTAGTATTTATACGGCTTGTGGTTGGCAAGCAGATAACTTTAAACTTCAGACAAGTCTGAAGGAAGTGGAATATGTGCGGTCAGCATTGGACTCAGTGGTGGAAAACACTTGGGAGGGTTTAACTTTACTTGTATACTTTACTGGACACTGAACTGGTTAATGTCTTTCATAGAATGTCAGAATCTGTAAACTCTTTAAGGGTTTTAAAATGTCAAGTATATGAATCATGAAGTTCCTCATAAGAGCAGTTTGCATTGGTATGCTGATTTAGTGTTAATTATGGAAGGTATTGGGTAATGGTAGAGTAAAAATGAAATTTGATATTTGGAGTTTTCTGCTTTGTGAAGTGTGCTAGCACTCTCTAATAATGTGCTTACATAGCATTTCTAAGGATGAGTCTTCAAGTGGATTGAATCTGTAAAAGGTGTAGTGCCTTCCGCTCTGTTTTTAAAAAGTTTTTAAAAATTTTTGGCTCGGCGCCTATAGCTCAACCAGCTAAGGCGCCAGCCACGTACACCTAAGGTGGCGGGTTCGAATCCCCAGCCCGGACCCGCCAAACAACAATGACGGCTGCAACCAAAAAATAGCCGGGCGTTGTGGCGGGGGCCTGTGGTCACAGCTACTTGGGAGGCGGAGGCAGAAGACTCGCTTGAGCCCAGGAGTTGGAGGTTGCTGTGAGCTGTAATGCCATGGCACTCTACCCAGGGGGACAGCTTGAGGCTCTGTCTCAAAAAAAAAAAAAAAAAAAGTTTAAAAAAATGTTTAATTTATAACGAGTACATAATAGTTACATGTCTTTATAGGACTTGTGTGAAGTTTTGATACAGGTAGACAATGTGAATTAATCAAGTCAGGGTCTTCAGGATGTCGCCGTCTAAGCTATTTAGCATTTTTTTGTGTGAGGAGTGTTCTATTTGCACTCTTTTAGTTACTTTAAATAACATTCTACCTTAGTGTTGATTATGGTCAGGTTGTTGTGCTGTCATGTCTTGTTCACTTGCTCTGTCTGACTATGTTGTTACACCAATACAGCATCCCTATTTACAGCTGCCCTTCCCAGCTTCTGATAAACCATCCTTCTACTTTTAGTCAGCATCCAATTGATTATTGTTATTTTTATTGTAATATTTAGCTCTCACTTGGGGGAGAACTCGGAGATTTGTCTTTCTGTGCTTAGTTTATTGCAGTTAAACTGATGTTCTCCACCCAGCCTGCCCAGGGTGTTGCATATGACAGGATTCTGCACTCACCTCCCTTTTCTGTGGAGACTCTGCTACAGTATTTTCTTCTTACTGGGAGTGTCGAGAGCACTATGTGACACAAGTACAGCACTGTTCAGTTTCCTTATTCTCAGCTATGCTTAGGTTTAAAATTGTTTTGCATTTTGCACTTCATATGTTTATGAAGACAATCAGGGATTAAAATAATGGGGGGATAACCTGTCAAGGAAGGGGTCCCTTACGCTGCTCATGGGGGAGAGCAGGTCTGATGCACAGAGGTTAATGCTGAATCAGTCAGTACTGTTTCTCCAGCTTTAGAAAAAATGGACAAATGTACTTCTATTTACAAAATCAGGGGAAACAATATACATCTCAACACAATTCCTTTCCCTTAGCTGGACAGCCTGATGAGTTAGGAGGCTAAGTCATTAACTCATGTCTGTCTTGCTCTCCTCAGAGAGGGAGGGCACTTCTCTCCTCATCCACTGTTACTTAATGCTTTCTCTCCCCAGATAAATTCTCCACAATTTCTTTTGTTTCTAATGGTAGAAATTTGTTAGAGCATAATCTGTAATTTTTTTCCTTCAGTGCTCTACCTATAAAAGTGTAAATTATATAAACCTGGAAAAAGCAAAGAACCTTCAAAAGTGTGGATTCATACTAAGTTAGCCTTTGGGTCTTTGCCTGATGAGCGCCTGTCTAATCTTTCAGACTTTTAGGAAGTTTGAGTTATGATCATGGTACAATATTGGAAGAGTACATTTCTAAAAACATAATAAACTTTTATATGCAGTTTTTAGGAGCAAGTTAAAATACTAAAATCTTTCAACTAGTGGAAACTTATTTTAGGAGCAAGTATGTCTTCAGACTGTTCTCAAAGATCCAAGGGAAAGAGTGCTTTAATTTTTGAAATTATAAATAGTGTCCTTGTCCTTTCAATGGGGACTTCCTAAGTTATTTTTATATATTGCTTTCTATGTCTTAATGATTTATGGTATATTAAGTGTACAGATCACTCTGTTGAATGTGGTTCTGAGGGGAAGTGGGGCAGATCTTGGGATTGTTTTCATATTGGCAAGTGTTTCCCTTTTCAGAGGATGGGCATGAATAATGGAATTTTTAAAAGCATTTTACTAAGGAATAATTGGCAGATTGGTGACCTCTGCTCTCTTGCACGCTGCTGCTAAGTTCTTTCTAAATACGTCCTTCTAAAATACTTCCTTACTGATCAGTAGTGGTGGCTTCACACTGTGGTCAGATAAGCCCTCCAAGATCATAACCCTGCTCAGCTGGCCTTTCTTACTGCCCTCCTCTGCTACTCATGCTTTTTGCACCAATCCAGCCTTCTCGACTGGGGTTGCACAGGAGAATTCAGCCTTGAGGACTTGAAATATGTGTTACATGTACTGAGTCAGTTTGTGTCCTATGCCTCTAGAATGGTACCAGCTGTGTATCCTCCATGAGAGAATTGAGGGTGTAGCCACTTAATTTCTTTTTGAAATTTTTTGGCCAGGGCTGGGTTTGAACCCTCCACCTCTGGCGTATGGGGCCAGTGCCCTACCTTTTTGAGCCACAGGCGCCACCCCACCACTCAATTTTTTTTATAAGGCTTGCTTCTCTTCCAAATCATCAATGAGAAGGGCTACTCTAATTAATCTAAGCTATTCTTTGGTCTGGGACCCCTTGCTATATTTTTTATTTCCTTTGCCATTCTATAACCAGTCCTGTCCCATCTTAAACGACAGCTTTTTGTGTGGTATTTTCTTTGGTCACCGGATGAAAGAATTCCTTTCCCCCTGCCCTTTACACACACACACACACACACTCACACTCTCTCTCTCTCTCTCTCTCTCTCTCTCTGACAGGACGTCTGTGTGGAAGGCATGTGCACACACCTGCTTTGACTCAGCATCTTTTCTGTGCTTGTTGCATTTTCCACTTCCTTATAAACCTGTTACCAAGCATTTCTTTATTTTCCTTATTAGAAAAGGAGGCAGGCTTGATACCTAGACAGTGTGTGTGCATGGCTAGTCCTACCAGTAGCCAAGCCGACAGTTTGATAATATACTGAAGAACCCCGTTAAGACAAAGATACTTGCTTTGAGATACCTTAATTGTCAGTCTTGCTTTGTTTACCAGTTTTTGCTCTTTATATTTGCAGAGCCTTAAGCCCAAATACTTAACTGTCACTGCCTTTCCTGCCTTGCCCTGCCCTGTGCTGCCTGGCCCAGCACAGAACATTTGAGTTAAAGCAGTTAGTTGCCAAGGAAGAGTGAGTTGCAAGAAGAATCAGTTGAATAAATGGAATATTCAGCTGTTCTGGAGCTTGTGGTATTTTTATTATAAATGAAGCTATATTTGCACACCTAAAATATACAGTTAAATACCACTGCAGTGAAAATTTCTGTGTAACAGGTAAACTCTGGTTATTAAAGTGGCAGTATTCTATTAAAAAAATTTAGCTATCAGTAAATGTCAACCAGTTTAATAAAACATTTTTTACTAAAACTTTTAAAAATTGGACTGGTAAATCAATAATTGGAGGAATTTTGGAAAACATAAAAAAACACAAGGAAAGGTGATTGTACAGAAAAAAATCACTGGTAACATTTTGGTGAAAGTATTTTTAGTCTACTGTGTATATATATTTCCCAAGTTAAGTATTCTGTTACTAAATTAAAACACACACACACACACACACACATACATATATATAAGAATATAAAATCTGAGGATTTCTTGTTAGTAAGAACTAGAAGCTTTTAGTTATATAATATATATATATATGCTCTGAGGATTTCTTGTTAGTAAATATGGGAAGAAGCTTTTCTGTGTCAGAAGAAAGATTCCTGTGCTTACTTTTGGCAAACACCAGTGTTTTCCAGCCTTTTTTATCTCAGGGCACTCTGAAACCTAACTTCTGCAGTATACTTGAATTATGTTGATTTTAAAAAAAGGGAGTTAAAAAAAAAAGTAAAAAAATGATGTACTTTGCTTTGAGCTTCTTTCAAAAATAATTTAATTAATGATCTTTAAAATGTTTCGAGCCACATCTAAGATCCTCTCATGGCACCCCAGTTGAGAACCAGTGGGGTAGACAGATACACACACACATGCACACCCCACTAGAAATGAACTTTGACTCAGGTTGTACTCAAAAGTCTGAGACTGTAGCTTCACAAATCAGCATTTGTGTGGTTTTCAAATTGTGACTATATCATTATTTAAAAACACCCTTTAGGAGAGCAGGATACAGGTTTCCAACTGAGAAATTGTTTTTTGGGTTTTTTTCCCCATAGAATTCTTAGCTGTTTGTGTATATTTTTATTTTGCTAGTGTTTGTATTTTTTCCTAATTGCAATAAGAGCTAATCTGCCCTGAGATGCTTCGGGGTCTTTGTCATGGTCTGAACAAAATGAAAGATATTTTACCTTTATTTTTATTTTTTGTTATTGTAAACCTTTTCAACCTGTCTCAGTATCATATTGAAAATTCTCAGCTTGGTGCCTGTAGCTCAGCAGCCAGGGGGCCAGCCACATACAGCAGAGCTGGCGGGTTTGAATCCAGCCTTGGCCAACCAAAACAACAGTGACAACAACTACAACCAAAAAATAGCTGGGCGTTAATGGCGGGCACCTGTAGTCCCAGCTACTTGGGAGGCTAAGGCAAGAGAATTGCTTAAGTCTAACAGTTTGAGTTTGCTATGAGCTGTGATGCCATAGCCCTCTACCCAGGGCGACAGCTTGAGACTGCCCCCCCCCCCAAAAAAAAAGTTCTCAAGAATTGAGACAATGTTATTTCTGTGTCATCACCCACAGTTAGCTGGAAGGTGGCTTTTTCCACAGAGAAAGTTCCATGAAGACTATGTGTTAGGAATTAGAGGCAGTTTGGTGAGGAGCAAATTTAGCCATTTAGTAAAAACATCTTCTGAAATAATTTTTGGCAAAGACTTAAATTTAAGTTATTCTGTTTAGACAGGAAAAATATATTGGTCTGCATGTTAACCAAGCCAGGCTAATATGATCAAATCATTAAATTATTCATGTTCTTTTGCAGTATTAATTTTAAAGACCCACAGTTTGCTGAAGATTACATTTTTAAAGCTGTAATGCTTCCTGGAGCAAGGTAATGACAATTAACTATCTAGGTTTATTTTGTACAGATGATGGTTATCTCTATAACTAAGTATTATATTTTCAAATGGTCAGAAAGCCAGCCGCAGTACTGAAACCCAGTGACTGGGAAAAATCCAGCAATGGACGGCAGTGGAAGCCCCAGCTTGGCTTTAACCGGGATCGGCGACCTGTCCACCTGGATCAGGCAGCCTTCAGGACTTTGGGGTAAGTCGTGGATTTCTGTCTTTTGTATATTTTGATTCATGTGAATCATCCCACAAAGCAGTTTGGGATTTATGCCACAATTTCTTTTCTTTTTTTTTTTTACTTTATTAAAATACTGTGTTTATTCCACATTTATAATTTTTGTCTGGCCACCAATTTCATGTCTGCCTACCACTACATAACATTTCACACATTCTGAAATTAAACTAAGCAAAGAGTGGAGTTCTATCTTTAAATACTAGATACCCATTTTGGACAGAACATTCTTACGTGCCACAAAATTTTAACACCATAAAATGCAACTGTTTTGTAGATATTTTAGTAACTTTGATACTTTCTCTTTTCCTTCATTTTTAAAAATTCACTTCTCTGTTTATGTATTGCTTTACGTGTTGTTTGAAAATTCTATTATTTTTTCCTAAGGCTTTTTACTATATTTCAAAGGAATAAAAATTTTACTCTCAAAGTGTTAACTGAATTAATATACGACAAAAAAATCTTTTTAAGTGTTAACCAATACATTAGTACTCAGACCCTCCACTGTCTTACTTTTTATTTACTTTTAAATCTCAGAGAACATTTAAATTTTTGGTTACTCAGTACTTAAGCGGTGGTATCTCGTTGCTTGAATTGGCATTTTACTGTTGCTGACATTGTCTTTTAAATATGTTTATTGCTCTTCTGTAAATTTTTGATTTCTGTCTTTTGCCTTTATTAGCTATCAAATTGTCTTTTTCCTGGCTCTTCAAGAGACTGTATAGTAGAGAGAGGTGACTTTGAAACAATAACAAGTAAAGTTTGTATAAAAAGAGTAACAAGCTGGGGGAAATATTAATTAATACATTATGGTTCATGGAATTAATGGTGGTAACTCATAGATATTTCTAATTGATAGGGAAACCTTAAGACTGATTCAGGTAGTAGGTCATCTTTAGCATGTGATTTATACAGTGGGACAGTATAGCACTGTGGCTGTGAGCATGGGCTTTAGGTTCTAAACACCTGCCCTCAGATACCTTTGCCATTTACTATGTTTGGTTACGGAATCACTCCTCCCTAGGTTCCTATGTCTAAATTGGTGTCAGTAATTAAATTCTTAAAATTATTACGTTATTGTAAGAATTAAGTCAGCTAATGTCTGTAAAATGCTTGGGATAGTTCCTAAAGACTGTAAAAGCTGTTACTGTTTTGGAAAGTTTTCATTCTTAATAATTAAAAAATGCAAATTTTAAATGTATTAAAGGTATCTTTTGTGCATTATTTTAAACTATTTTGGAAAGCAGCATAGTATTTTTCTTCAAATGAAGTTCTGAGTTCTGAGGGTACTCTTAACCTTTGATATAGATTCCTACTTTCTGGAGTTTGTCCTAAGGAAATAATTTCTAGTGCATTGTAATCTATAATAGTAGAGCTAAATGAGAGGAATGGACTAGAAAAATAAGAGATATCAACATAGTTAAATAGTCTATAGATGTACATGTTAGAATTATGACTACTACAGAAAGATATAGAGAGGTGTTTAATAAAGTGAAAATAGCAAACATGGAGTAATAAAGTGTGCAGTGATAGCAATGGCAGAGGTCCTTCAGGAAAAAAATAGAAATACAATGAAAAAAAGAAATAAAGTCCAGTTATTTTTGTATAACATAATTGGTAAATATTTGTGATTGTTAGTAAAGAGTGTTGTTGACAGATGGACATTTGCTATCACCATTACATTTGTGTGGTTTCGAACTTTACAACACTTTCTGATTTGTGCTATCCTAATCAGATCTAGTAGTAAAGATACAGATATATGCACCTGTTTAAACCGTGATGTGATAGATATATCGCTATGTAATTTTTTCTTGTGTGCGGTTTGGGGGGTCCTTTTATAGCCATGTAATGCCAAGAGGCTCAGGAACTGGTGTTTACAGCAATGCTGCACCCCCACCTGCGACTTACCAGGGAAGCTTATACAGGCCACTGATGCGAGGACAAGCCCAGATTCCAAAACTTATGTCAAGTAAGTTTTTACTCATTGTTTACATTATAAATTAAATATCACTACAGAGGTTGATTTCTTACTTTCATTGCTAAGAGAAGGTTAGGTTGTATGAGTGCAGGCAGTAGACTCTAAACATGAGACTGAAGAGTTGTTGTAAGGGAATACCTTACACAGAGTCTTTCAGATATTTATCTTGGCTGTATATAGTTAATAAGATGGGTGGGATTTCTTCCTTATATCTTCGCTTAAAAATGTGTTTCTGAGTTAACACATGCAGAAAGAGATATTTAGAATTGACTAACATTCCATTAATTACAAGTATTTGGTTAGTTAACTCAGATGCAATAGATAATGGAATTGTCACCTCTTAGTCATTTGAAAGACAAAGATACCTCTCTCTCCATCCAAACTGTATCTCAATACTATGGACCTATAGCCAGGCATTGCTTTGGGTGGGACCATACCTTTAAGTGGTTCTGTGAAGACCTTAGCCTTTCTTTCACCCCTTGTAACTTGTCTTGTGGACAGTTCAGAAATGTTAACTGCAAAAATAATTAACACTACATTTAGCTTATAGCAGGAAAAGGAAAAGTTAGTTGATATTAGACTTCATAGATTTTGTGTTAGCTTTAAATTGCATGCCCTTTAATGTTTTGGAGTTGCATCACTGTGCCCATTTATCAAGGACGTATAAAGTCATGTGCCAAGTTCTCAGAAGTGCTGTCTTCATGAAGGCTTTACTTCTCCATTTCTGATTATCTACTACAAAAGCAGCCTAGAGGCAGGAGGGGCAGTGTGGCAGGATGCTAACATTAGTTAGATCTCAGTGTCAATATCATTTAACTTCTTTTTCTGAGTGATTGGGGTATTTTATAGAAATTAAATTTCAAAAGAGTACTATTCTATTGCAGACAACTTTCAGAATACTTTAGAAACTGAAACCATAGTTATTAAAGAAAATATCTAAAGTGGTAATTGTTAGGAAGTGTTCATGCTGTAGCCCAGCAATGTTTTAATGCCATTAAAGTTGCAAACCACTTTTTAGCCTGAAGCCCAGATTTCACAGATATGCTACCCAAGAAGAAATGAGTTCTAATAGGTCTCGTTCTCTCAGGGCTCTCGGTTTTTAGTGCATTCACTCTTTTTCTGTTGCTCTGTATCGGTGTGACTTTGCTGTGTGGCTTAATGAAATTGAATGGATCTATTTCATGATTCCAACATGAAAACTATGGACATCCGCAGTTTTATTCTATTCAGTGAATATAAGGTTTAATGAACCTACGGGGATCTGCTCAGTGCAATAGTTAAATAGGTACTTCCCTTACAATTTAGCCAGTAACATTTTAGAGTATTTCGATATATTCAATATCAAGTCATACCATGTACACCAGGAGCGTTTAATCACTTGGAAAGATCTTTCTGTGCCC
The DNA here is from genome assembly GCA_963575145.1 of Galago senegalensis. Classification (NCBI taxonomy): domain Eukaryota; kingdom Metazoa; phylum Chordata; class Mammalia; order Primates; family Galagidae; genus Galago; species Galago senegalensis. The sequence goes on along the minus strand of CAUYTI010099610.1, from coordinate 3,345 downwards.
TGAGATTTTACCAATAAATGGTGAATGCATATCCAGCTTATTTTCAAAGCCAGCTGTTTATTGATACATTCCTTACCCGTGGCTTTTTTGTACCATAAATTTCTACGCATAATAGTAGCACAGCTTCCAAATTGGAAAAGGAATTGAGATGCAAAAATGCTAGAGCCAGGTATAATTTCTGGGTTGGTTTAGCCACTATTTCTCAAGATAATAGTTACAAGGAATTTATGAGGTTATTGATTTGAGTAAACTTTCAGAGATCTAGAAAGAAGTTTGAATAGCAAAGATAAAAGCACATGCTGTCCATTAAACAGTTTCCTTTCAGCCTGTGTTTCCTAAGGCCTAGTCCCTGAGCTCTTCTGCACTGTTATCTATCTGGAGATTGTCTTGTTAGCTACTCAGTTACCTTTTAAACCTTTATTTTTTTTTCTTCTTAAATTGATCAGTTATGTCACTACTGTGACATTACAGGTTTGATGTGATTGTTCTTTTCAAATACACATCAAGGCCGGGTGTGGTAGTTCACTCTTGTAATCCTAGCCATTTGGGAGGCTGAGGCAAGAGGATTTAGGCTGGGAGTTGGAGACCATCCTGAGAAAGAGCTGAGACCCTGTCTCTACAAAAAATTAGAAGAATTAGCCAAGTGTAATGATGCTTGCAGGTAGTTCAAGCTGCCTACAAGTCTGAGGCAGGAGGATTGCTTAAGCCCAGGAGGTAGAGGCTGTAGTTAGCCATTTTGATGCAACTGCAACTCTAACTTGGGCAACAGAGTGAGGCCCTGTCTCAAGAAAAAAAAAAAATCAAAATAAATACAAAATTATGAAGATTAAAAAGCTTGGTTGCAGACTCTCCAAAATCATATAGGTTGATTTTTGGGGGGTTGGAAATGTTTTCCTAGATCAGTGGTTGTTAACTTTCAGGGAGTTAGGTCCGTAATCTGTAACAGTCATGACCCACTCCCCAGAAAGTCGGTCAGTGTGAGGTTCCTGTAAATTCAAGTGCCCTTCCTGTAGCCTTTGTTCCAATAGTAAGAGAAAGAAAAACCAGAAAGTTCTTTTATTGATTGGCATCACACCAGAGGTAGAGAATTTCATGTCCTTATTTCTTTTTTTCTTTTTTTTTTTTTTGAGACAGAGCCTCAAGCTGTCCCCCTTGGTAGAGTGCAGTGGCATAGCTCACAGCAACCTCCAACTCCTGGGCTCAAGCGAGTCCCCTGCCTCAGCCTCCCAAGTAGCTGGGACCACAGGCGCCTACTAGAACGCCTGGCTATTTTTTTTTTTTTTTCGGTTGCAGCCATTGTTGTTTGGTGGACCTGGGCTGGATTCAAATCCACCACCTTAGGTGTATGTGGCTGGCACCTTAGCCACTTGAGCCACAGGCGCCGAGCCAAGAGAATTTCATGTCCTTAGAGGCCTGCAGTTCTGTAGTTCCTGGTCTGCCCTCTTTGGAAATAGTATGTATCTCTGCATTTTATTTGAAATAGCGGAGTGCCCTCTCTACTTTTATTGAGTGAATAACTCCTTATTTGCCATTGTACTTAACATTAGATCTAATTTGTACTTACAAAGAGACTTTGCTTAGACTCTAGTCCAGTTAAGAATGTCTATTTCATTTACACAATTAAAAATTTGAGAGATGTGTTTTGTTAAGTAGGGATTGATTTAGGGCAAGAGATAGGTGGCTCTGTCTGCCTTGTGATTTGTAGATTTTTATTCTCATGTAGATTAGCGCTGGGACTATAATAATATTTAACATCTTTTCAAAGTGGTGGGAATGAGAAGAGTAAAAAAGTTTATAGAAAAAAAATCAGCAAGAATATGATATTTAAATTGAGCCAGTGTGGTGGGTGGGAAGATGAGGGGTTGGAGGGGCATTTGGGGTTTTCTAGGCTGAGAGACAGTAACGTACATGGTAAGCAGTTGGGTGGTATTAAGTTTAGCATAACTGATACAAAATTAGCCTGGGAGCATAAACTGGTACAGATTATAGGGGTGGGGAGGCTACTGTAATATGTTAGTTGAATAAAATTTGGCCTGTAACAGTAAAATATAAAAACTAAACATCCATAATTCTACAGTCCTGAAATAAGCAATGCTTCTTTTTTCTTATTCATTTATACAAGTCTTAAAAATCTGAGTTATGTATGTATTTTTGCACACTGTTTTTTACATACACTTTATTGAAGTGTAGCATATGCAAAGTGCCAAATCATACATAGACGGTGTGTAATCTGAGTATCAATTATTCAGACCAAGAAATAGAAATTTTGCAGTACCATAAGACTTTCAGGTGCCATTCCCATCCATTAAAGGGCATATTGTCCTGACTGCAGTACCATATAGTAGTTTTCCTTTTAAAAAAACTTTATCTAGGGTGGCACCTGTGGCTCAAAGGAATAGGTGCCGGCCCTATATGCCAGAGGTGGCGGGTTCAAACCCATCCCCGGCCAAAAACTGCAAAAAACTAAAACAAAAACAAACAAAAAAAAACTTTATCTAGTGGACTCTTACAACATCATCATCATCGTCATTATCCTTATTATTATTTTGAGACAGAGTCTCAAGCTGTTGCCCTAGGTAGAGTGCTATGGTATCATAGCTGATAGCAACTTCCAACTCTTGGGCTAAAGCGATCCTTTCACCTCAGGTTTTCTGTTTTAGTAGAGACGGGGTTCTTGCTTTTCTCAGACTGGTCTTGAACTCGTGAGCTGAAGCAATCCACCTGCCTCGCACTCCCAGAGTGCCAGGATTATAGGCATGAGACACTGTGCCTGGCCAATGTTGTTATTTTTAAAACTAACCCTATTTTGTTTAATATTTTGTTTCTGAGATTTATTCATGTCATTGCTTCTAACAAAAATTCATCCATTCTCATTGCTTAAACTGTTCCACTGTGTGGCTGTATCACCACTTACTTATCTTTCCAGTAGAAAGAGCACTTGTGTTGGCTTGGGTCTCTTGCTACACGTATGTAAAGATTTCTGATAGAGATATACCTGGGGGCAGAACTCCAAGGTCATAGGATTGTGGGTATGTTCAGCTTTCCTGAGTAAAAATGCTGAAGACACTTCCAACATTATCATCTATTCACTTTGTACCATTTACATTTCTGTGGCTATGCAGGAGAGTTCCAGTTGTTCCACGTTTTACTGACCCTTCTATTGTCATTTCTTTTCACTGTTAATTAATCAGCCTACTAGGTAGAGTTTGGTTTTTCTCTGAGGTTCTAATTATCATCTTTTTTTTTTTTTTTTTTTTTTTTTTTTTTTTTTAGACAGATACAACAGCGGGACCCATTGGGAGAGTGCCATTGCCATAAACCACAACACAAACAACAACAACAGGG
>CAUYTI010099608.1:0-56456 GCA_963575145.1 Galago senegalensis | reverse complement strand
TCAAAAAAAAAAAAAAAAAAAAAAGTCAGTTGTTCCTAAATTGATCTATAGGTTTAATGCAATTGCTATAAAAATTACAGCAAGGAATTTTGCCTGTATAGTCATGCTTATTCTTAAGTTTATATAGAAAGAGACTATCCTTACACTAGCTAAAATAATGCTGGAAAAAAGCTGATTGGGAAGAATCACTCTACCTAATATCAAGGTTTAATTTACAGATAGGCCATCCAGTTAGTGTACTAAAGGGTAGATGCATAAATCAATGGATAGAACAGAACACAGGTACAGAGCCACAATATATAGTTAAATAATTTTTGACAAAGGTAGAGAAGCAAGTCAATGGAGAAAACATAGCTTTGTTTGACAAATAATGTGGAACATCCCTTGCCAAAATAATGATGCTTAACACGAACCTTATACATTATACAAAAATTATCTCAAATAGGCTATAGAGTTATAAACAAGACCTACAATTATCATGTGTTTTTAAAACATAGGAGAAAATCTTTGGACTCTAGGGCTAGGTAGAGTTCTTATTTAGACTTGACAATGAAAACACAGTACATTGAAAAATGATAAATTACAACTCATCAAAATGAAAACTTTTGGTCTGTGAAAGAAGGGTTCTCCAGGGAGACAGACCAATAAATAGTATATATTTATATACTATTTACATACTATCTCTCAGGGAGATATTCAACATGGAAAAACAATCCAATATAAATGTCTAAACATGACAATTGAATAAGTGAGGTGAATGATATGTTGACCAGTTTGATGTGAGTATCCTAGATTGTATATAGAGTCAGCACATTATACAACATAAATGCAGCAATGTACACAGTTAAGATCTAACAAAAAAATAAATAAATGGTTAAAAGAGGTGAAGAGACATATTATTGAAGAGGATATACAAATGGAAAATAAACACATGAAAAGATATTGAACATCAACAGCTATCAGGTAAACACAAATTAAAAGCACAATGACATAGGTCGCACCTGTCAGAATGGCTAAAATTTAAAATGTAGCACGTGTGTGTCAGCACCATATTTTGACCAGGATGCAGAGAAACAGTATCACTCATTTATTGCCGGTGAAAATGTAAAATGGCTCAACTCCTCTGGCTGGAAAATTTTGGCACTTTTAATAAAATTAAACATGGAATTAGCACATGGCCAGGTAATTACATTTTTGGACACACATCCCAGAAAAATGGAAAGTTGCTTTCCACACAAAAACATTTGTTCCTAGCAACATTATTTGTAATGGCCAAAAATAGAATCAGTCCAGGTGTCCTTTGATAAGAAATGGTTGAACAATAAAAGCAGTAAAAGCAATGGACTATTCATACATACAAAAATTCAGATGAATCTCTAGGGAGTTATAGCTAGCAACACAGCTAATCTCAAAGGTTAAATCCTCTATTATTTTTGTTATAATGAAATTTTAGAACTGGACTACAGGTGGCCAGAGATTAGAGACTGGGGTGTGAGTATGAGGGAAATGGATGTAGTTTATAAAATAATACAGGAGAGTATTGTGTAGAAACTGTTCATGATCTTGAGAGGCTCCTGAGCAGAGGAAGAAAAACTGGGCAGAATCGGAGTCTGTGAAGCCAAAAGTGGGGAGCTGAGCCAAGAAAGAAGTTCAGCAAGCTGTTAACTACAGGAAGAGCACACAAGAAAACAAATTATAGGTACAAAGCCTATAGACTAGAGGACTGGAGACCCCTCCCCCGAGCAGTAGGCTTGCCGCAGGCTCTCTGCGAATGAGCAGGGAAGAAAAGACCTCTCATTTTACTTCGCTGGAGAGAGTTGCTAAACTCCAGGTCTCTTTGTCCAGGGAGGTCCCACTTATGAACCTAGACACCACCCTACCAGGCATAAAACTGAACAGATATTTCCCCCCACAAGTCTAAGCCCCCAGTCCACCCTTTTCCCCTCGCATGGCAGTCAGAAGTTCTGCCTCCTGTAGAGCAGAGTGTTTGGTGTTCTGAGAAATCTGGGCATGGTGTGGACCCCAACCATCAGGACGGAATCTGTGACTAATAGGGAAGAAAGAGAATGGGAAGGAAGGGATTCTTGACGAGAGAAAGTGCAGCCCCCTAGTTATGACTATGCCTGGCCAGTGGTGGTGTTGACTCTTGGTTCAGGCTGTGTCTGATAGGATGGAGTTCAGAACCCCCAGCTCTGATGGGAGAGTGGTTGCCCAATGTGGACTATGTGAACTGAGTTCAGCAGACAGGGCTGGCAAGCAGAGGCTTGCTAGGCATGGACTGAGACCTGAGAGCAAGGGTATGGTCCCCTGATTCCAATAAAACCCTGGGGCAGTAGCTTGCTGGGTGTGAACCAAGACCTGAGGGCTAGGGCATGGTCCCCTCTCTCCAGTGGGGCGGTGAGCAGAGGTCTACCAGGTGAGGACTGAGATGTGCTGACTGGGGGCAGTGCTCTGACTCTAGCAGAGCCTACAAACAGAGGATTGCCAGGCAGTGGACTGAGACTGGCAGGCAGGGGCACTGTCCCCTGACTCCAACTGGACTGGCAAGCAGAGGCTAGCAGGGAGTGGACTGAGACAGGTTGGTGGGAGCATGGCCCCTGGCTGCAACTGGGCTTGTGAGCTGAGAAGCCGACAACAGTGTGGACTGAGTCTGGCAGGTGGGAATGTGGATCCCTGGCTCCAATTGTGCTGCTGGAGACCCTTAAATCCCTCTCTGTTGAGTAGGGTTTGCACTGCTGAAGACAATTTAATTGGAACCTATGTCTGGGGCTGTCCACTTGGGGACATTCTGAGGTTGACCTTCGAAGTTCTGTAGTGGAAAAGAACTAAACGGTGGGGGCTATGTGCCCAAGCTGTTCGTATCTCTTCACAGTTGAGATTTAAACCTAACACTGTGGATTCTTAGTATAGGGTAGAGGTTGGCTGATGTCAAAACAGAGCTAGCATGTGTTATCACACCAAGTACGTCCTCAGAGTCTCTGGCCAAAACTCTGAAAGGGGCCTTTGTAAGGCTGTAGGAGACAAGCCACAATTACAAAGCCTAGAGCTTTTGTAAGGGACTATGTCTACTACCTCGCAAACCCAACTCTGTCTAACCCTACCAATTCTAATAACCAAAAGGTGGAAAATAAACATGGTGTGGACCCAACAGAAGAACTCTGGCAACATGAATAACCAAAGTAGATCAACCCCCTCAAGAATTGACAAAGGAGATACAACTGAAGATGCCATGCATAGACAAATGGCCACATGTCAGAAATTGAATTCAGAATATGGATTGCAAATAAGATAAATAAAAAGGAAGAAAAGATAGAAATTGAATTTCAAAGAATAGTTATAAAGTTGTCTCAAGTAATTAATGAATTCAAAGCCCAAGTCACCAAAGATATGGACATAATGAGAAAAAAGGAAGGAAATAAAAAAGTTAGTTGATAAGCTCCAAAATACAGTACAGTTCCTCCTCATTAATCCATGAGTCATGCTCCAAAATTGATCATATCCTAGGACACAAGTCTAACCGCAGCAAATTTAAAAGTATAGAAATTATTCCTTGTAGCTTCTCAGACCACCATGGAATAAAAGTTGAACTCAACAGCACCAGGAATATTTGTCCTCAAAGTCATGGAAACTAAATAATCTCAGGCTAAATGATAGCTGGGTCAAAGATGAGATTAAGAAGGAAATTACCAAATTTTTGGAACAAAATGATAATGAAGACACAAATTGTCAAAACCTGTGGGATAAGGCAAAGGCAGTCCTAAGAGGGAAATTTACAGCATTGGAAGCCTTCATCAAGAAAAGAGAAAGAGAAGAAGCCAACAACTTAATGGATCATCTCAAGCAACTGGAAAAGGAAGAACATTACAACCCTGAAACCCAGCAGAAAAAAAGAAATAACCAAAATTAGGGCACAATTAAATGAAATTAAAAACAAAAGAATCATTCAGAAGATCAATGAAACAAAAAGGTGTTATTTTGAAAAGATTAACAAAATTGATAAACCTTTGGCTAACCTACCCAGAGATAGAAAAGTAAAATCTCTAATATTGTGTACTAGAAATGATAAAGAAGAAATAACAACAGATACTTCAGACATTCAAAAAACCCTCAATGATTACCGTAAAAATCTATGTTCTCAGAAATATGAAAATTTGAAGGAAATGGACCAATACCTGGAAGCACACCACTTTCCTAGACTCAATCAGAAAGAATTAGAAAAATTGAATAGACCTATATCAATCACTGAGATATCACCAACAATATGAAATCTCCCAAAAAAGAAAAGTCCGGGACCAAATGGCTTCACATCCGAATTCTATAAAACCTTTCAAGAGGAAGTAGTACCTATATTATACAGTGTTTTCCAAAGCATAGAGAAAGAAGGACTACTTCCCAGCACATTCTATGAAGCAAATATCACTGTGAGCCCCAAACCAGGAAAGGATCCAACAAAGAAAGAAGATTATAGACCAATATCATTAATGAATATTGATGCAAAAATGTTCAATAAGATCTTAGCAAACAGAATTCAACAACACACATAAAAAAAATATTACACACTATGATCAAGTTGGTTTTCTCCCAGGGTGACAGGGTTGGTTCAACATCTGCAAATATATAAATATGATACATCACATCAATAAAATAAAAAATAAAGATCATATAATTCTCTCAATTGATGCAGAAAAAGCCTTTGATAATATCCAGCATCATTTCATTATCAGAACACTTAAGAAAATAGGCATAGAAGGGACATTTCTTAAACCGATAGAGGCCATTTATAGCAAACCCACAGCCAATGTCATACTGGTGTAAAATTGAAAACATTTCCACTCAGATCAGGAACGAGGCAAGGATGCCCACTGTCTCCACTGCTATTCAACATAGAAATGAAAGTCTCAGCCATTGCAGTCAGGCAAGAGAAGGTGATCAAGGGTATATGATCCTATACATGGAAAATCCCAGGGACTCAACTTCAAAACTCTTAGAAGTGATTAAGGAATACAGAAGCATCTCAGGATACAAAATCAATACTTACAAGTCAGTAGCTTTTATATATGCCAATAGTCAAGCTGAAAATATAGTCAAGGACCCTATTCCTTTTACGATAGTGCCAAAGAAGATGAAATATCTGGGAACTGACCTAACACAGGATGTGAAAGATCTCTATAAAGAGAACTATGAAACTCTGAGAAAAGAAATAGCTGAAGATGTTAACAAATGGAAAAACATACCATGCTCATGGTTGGGAAGAATCAACATTGTTAAAATGTCCATACTACCCAAAGCAATCTACAGATTTAATGCAATCCCTAGTAAAGCACCATTGTCATACTTGAAAGAACTTGAAAAAATAGTACTTTGTTTTATATGGAATCAGGAAAAAAACCTCGAATAGAAAATACATTACTCAGAAATAAGAACAATCAGGAGGTATCACATTACCAGACTTCAGGATATACTATAAATCTATAGTGATCAAAACAGCATGGTACTGGCAAAAAAACAGAGCAGTAGATTTATGGAACAGAATAGAGAACCAAAAGATGAACCCAACTACTTAATCGTCATTTGCTCTTCGACAAGCCTATCAAAAATATTCACTGGGGAAAAGACTCCCTATTTAACAAATGGTGCTGGGTGAACTGGCTGGTGACTTGTAGAAGATTGAAACTGGACCCCCACCTTTCACCATTAATAAGAATTGATTCTCATTGGATAAAAGATTTAAACTTAAGACATGAAACTATAAAAATACTAAGATACTAGTATTTTTAATACTAGAGTGTGGGGAAAACACTTGAAGAAATTGGCCTGGGAGAATGTTTTATGAGGAGGCCCCCCCACCCCGGGCAATTGACGCAACACCAAAAATATATTACTGGGATCTGATTAAACTAAAAAGCTTTTGCACAGCCAAAAGCACAGTAAGTAAAGCAAACAGACAGCCCTCAGAATGAGAAAAGAATTTTTCAGGTTATGCTTCCAACAAAGGTTTGATAACTAGAATCTATAGAGAACTCAAGCTAATCAATAAGAAAAGAATAAATAACCCCATTTCTATGTGGGCAAGAGACTTGAACAGAAATTTCTCTGATGAAGACAGGCACATGGCCTACAGACACATGGAAAAATGCTCATCATCCTTAATCATCAGTGAAATGCAAATGAAAACCACTTTGAGATATCATCTAACTCCAGTAAGAGTTAGCCCACACCACAAAATCCCCAAACTACACATGTTGGCATGGATGCAGAGAAAAGGGAATGCTTCTACACTGCTGGTGGGAATGCCAGCAAATATGGCCTTTATGGAAAGAAGTTTGAAGAACACTCAAGGCACTAAAAGTAGACATGCCATTTGATCCTGCAATTTCTCTACTAGGTATATAACCAGATGATCAAAAATTATTTTACAACAAAGACATTTGCACCAGAATGTTTATTGCAGCCCAATTCATAATAGCCAAGACATGGAAACAGTCCAAATGCCCACTGACCCATGAATGGATTAACAAATTGTAGTATATGTACACCATGGCATACTATGGAGCCATAAAAAGATGGAGACTGCGCATCTTTTATGTTTACCTGGATGGAGCTGGAACATATTCTTCTTAGTAAAGTATCACCAGAATGGGAAAAAAAGGATCCAATGTACTCAATACTACTATGAAATTAATATATAATCCCCTACACACTCATATGAATGGCAAAACATAACTATAGTCCAGAAAGTAGAAGGGAAGAGGAGAGAGAGGAAGGGAGAGGGGATATGGGAGGAGGGAGGGTATCTGAGGGGTCCTCACCTAATGTGCATGATGCAATGGTACATTTCAAAACTATTAAGAAATGAGTATAATTGTGGTGAGTATAATACTGGATGTGTTACTTAGTTCAATGTAAACATTTCACATTGTATATCGAAGCAGTACCCTGAAACCCATAAATGCATCCATGTACAAAGTTATTATTTAATGAAAAATAATAATAATAAAAAGAGAAGAAAAAAACTGAGAAAGGGGGAGAGGGAGGAGGAGAAATCACCTCCTGAACCTACAAAGGATTCACATTCAAATTTTGCCTTTACTAGTAGACTGATTGTTATACTGTAATGGATACTAAATTCATTGCCTTCTTTCTCATTCTACTCTCTTAATTTTTCCCCAGTGGTATCAGTTATGAGATGGGCAGAAGTTAAAGTTCTTGGTCCATTTAGCAATGTCTGAGAAAATTATGATTTCCCTTATGATACAGGGAGGATTAACTGTATATAAACATTTTATTGTTTATTCTGAATGTCACATACTATGTATTAGCAGTAGATAGTAAATATTTTGCTTATTATCTCAATAAAGATAAGATAAGAGTGGTTTATATCTTTTATAATAATATCCTAGCAGAATGTTATTGGAAGTTATTGTGACAGCCTGGATGGAACTGGAAACCATTCCTCTACATGAAACATCACAATGATGGAGAAATAAACATGTACTCAATACCAAACTGGAACTAATCCATCAACACTTAAATGCATATGTGGAAGTAAATCTCAATGAAAATCAAACTGGGGTGAGGGAGGAGGAGGAGATGGGTAAATTCACACCTATCGGGAACAGTACACACTATCTAGGTAAAGGGCACACTAGATAACTTTGACTCAATCTGTACAAAAACAAAGTTTGTAAACAAAACATGTGTACTCTTTAATATTCTGGAAAATAAATCACTCAAACAATAAAAGAAGTTCGACCACATGCCTATCTAATGTGTAAGAAAATGTTCATCTGTAATCATTATTTATGTGTACTTTAAAAAAAAAATTGACGCAGAATCTGACACTGTTGTCAAGGCTAGAGTGCAGTGGTGTCAGCCTAGTTCATAGCAATCTCAAACTCCTGGTTCCAGAGATCTTCCTGCCTCAGATTCCGAAGTAGCTGGGACTACATGCACCTATCACATCTCCTAGCTAATTTTTCTATTTTTGGTAGAGATGAGGTCTTGCTCTTATTGAGGCTGGTCTGAATTTCCTGAGCTCCAGGGATCCTCCTGCCTTGGACTCACAGAGTTCTAGGATTGCAGATGTGAGTCCCTGCACCCGACCACATGTATACTTTTATAATCTGCTTTACCATGTAATGTTTTAGTGACTTACACATTTTAAAGAGCTGCATAATTCTTGATATCTTAGGTAAGTATGCTTTGTTTATAAGCATATAACTTGTACCCTTCTTGTGGACGAGCTGCAGGGGGAATTGTTCTAGCACTTCTTCACAGTATTGTGATTTGTTTCCTAGATTAAGCGTTAACGGTGCTGCTTTTTACTAAGATACCAGAAGAAATAAGGATCCAAAAGGGTATTCTTGCAGAACCTGATTTCAAATGCTGAGTAGTGAGTTTAATAAGTGTAAGATTTTATGCTGGAAGGGATCTGAAATATAAAGTAAGATTACTCATTTCAACCCCTTCATTTTATCGATGAGGCAACTAAGATTGTGGTTTGCCCTAGGTCACCAGCTAGAAGTTCATGAAGTGTACTACTGAGCAATGGCAAAGTCTTCTGCAGTATATTAAAACAGGAGGCATTTATTTACTGTATTATTCCTCATAGTTTTTGTATTTAGAGAAACTACCTAGAAGGTTGAACACTTCTTTACGTCCATGGTCTCTGAAACAGTTTCCCCTCCTCTCTGCCACCTTCTAGAACTTTTGCAATGAGGGGTCTGTAAGACCACCCAATGGTCAAATTTTTTTTTTTTTTTTTTGGCCAGGGCTGGGTTTGAACCCGCCACCTCCAGCATATGGGGCCAGCACCCTACTCCTTTGAGCCACAGGAGCCTCCCCAATGGTTAAAATTTTGAGCTACTTATAGAATTGCAAAAAATTATAAGAATAGTACAGAGAGTCCCAGCATACCCCACTGTTAACATCTTACCTACCATAATGTATCAGCCAGGAAATTAATACTGATCCAGTGCCATAAACTGCAGGCTCCATTGGAACTTTACTTTCAAGCTTCCCGCTCATGTCTCTTTGTTCTCGTTGTTGTTCCCAATATGCCATTCAAGATTCCACATTGCGTTTCTCTCCAGTCTCCCATCATCTGCGACAGCTCCTCACTCTTTCCTTGTGTCTGGTGACTTTTATACCCTGAATAGTACTGAACCATTATTTTGCTGCACATTTCCCCAGACAGGCCTATCTGGAATCTCCCCAAGATCGGGCTGAGATTATGCATCTCTGTCCAGAACACCCCCGTAATGGTGCCTCATCTTTCTAGCTGCATCAAATCATGGCATTGATGAAGTCGACATGTATTGGTGATGGTGTGGGTCGCCTCGCCAAGCAGGTGGCTGCCAGCCTCTTCCACTATGAAGTTATTTTCTTTATGGCTAAAGATGAAACAGTTTAAGCAACAAAATATATAATGGTAGTACCGGATTGTGGCCCATAAAATAATATAAATATTTATGAGTTTGTAGTAATATAAATAATTGGTTAAATAGCTATAGTCAATTCTCATTATTCATACTAGTTATGATTTATAAAGTCACTGTCAGTGGCACATATAGCTCAGTTGGTAGGGCACCAACCACACACACTGGGGCTGGTGGGTTCAAACCGGCCTGGATCAACTAGAACAGCAATGACAACTGCAACCAAAAAAATGGCCAGGCATTGTGATGGGTGCCTGTAGTCCCAGCTGCTTGGGAGGCTGAGGCAAGAGAATCCCTTGGGCCCAAGAGTTTGAGGTTGCTGTGAGCTGTGATGCCACAGCACTCTCTACCCAGGTGACAGCTTGAGACTCTTGTCTCAAAAAATAAATAAAGTCACTGTGAATAATGGATTAGTAGATACTTAACCATTCCTTCTAGAGGAAATACAGGTTGAGGTTTCTGTGAGCCACTGGTCAACCAATCAAGGCATAATCTTGTTTAGTGTGTTTCTGTTTACAAACCTTATTTAGTAGATTCTGTTGATTCATTACCATTGGACTCACAGTCACGGTGCCGTAACTCAGGCCTGACTGCAGCTTTTCTAATAGCGTTTTCTCTGTAAGGCACATCATAGCTTTTTGGAGTTTGAGAACTCTAGACCGCACCTCAGCATGAGGCTTGGAAACAGTTTAAACAACAAAATGACTAACAAAAAGCACAAAAACAGGAAAAATATGGCACCTGTCAGGCAAGGTGGCTCATGCCTACAATCCTAGCACTCTGTTAGGCGGAGGTGAGTGGATCACCTGAGCTCAGGAGATTGAGACCAGCCTGAGTAAGAGCAAGACCCCATCTTTATTCAGTATAAGAAAACTAGCTGGGCCTTGGGGTGGGAACCTGTAGTTCCAGCTACTCGGGAGCCTGAGGCAAGAGAATCACTTGAGCCCAGAAGTTTGACGTTGCTGAGCCTTGACACCACCTCTACCCAGGGTAACAGAGTGAGACTCTGTCTCAAAAAAAAAAAAAATGGCATTAACTAGACTGCAAAAGGACACTTTTTCACAGGATGAGAGCTGAAACAAGAAGATAGTGTCACCTTGTTTAAACTCAGCTGGGAACATGCACACTGGGAACTCAAATTGTTCTGTGCATGTCTGTGAATGATCAACAAAATCCCATGAACATTGATTTGGGGGTTATAAATACATTTTAGCAAGTAGGTGAAGTCTCAGATATGTAATCCATGAAAATGAAGATTTAAGATTTATTGTATATGGAGAAGTGGCAGCTTTTTGTTTGTTTGTTTGTTTTTATAGTAGGATTCCAATTAATAAATGTGAAAAGAACTAGAGATGTAGAAAATTGACACCAGGCAACCTCCACACTGGTAATTGATGCAGGTGATGAAAACTAAACATAGTGGGCAAAGGCTTGAGGAACAGAGAAATGTGCATGGTCGAAGGTGACCAGATGTCCCGCTTTTGGCGGGACAGTCCCAATTTTTAACAATTTGTCTGGTGTCCTGCGGCATTTTTAAAAAGTCCTGATTTTTGGAAAGAATGCAGGACAAGCTAGGGAATATGAGAGAACAGAAAGGGAATATACGGTTTTTGGCTGCCCTGTGGCTATTTCGCCAGGATATGCGTTTTATATTATTTTTGTTAATTTTATAATGTTAAACTTTAATCATAACAAATAATTGTTGAGAAGTGATTATCGAGAACTGCTTATCAAAGTTTGCATTGTTGTCAGGCCCCACCCCCGAGGCCTCACCACCCATAATGGTGTCCCGCTTTACCAATGTTAAAATCTGGTCACCTTAGCATAGTCTCAAGTTTCTCCCTCTAAGATATTTGTTGACTACAGGGAGAAAATATAGCAAATTTATATTTACTGTAAATTTAGTACTGTACAATTTTTCTTAGTATTTATAAGATATTGACTAAAAATACAGATAAATAGGTAGCATGTGCTCAAGTTCTTGCTAATAAGGGGCCTCCATATTTTTTATTGCATTTCTGATCTTAATAATCAGCTAGTGTTCAGTCAAAGCTGTTTATATACAATGAGTCAAAAGTCAAAGGTAGACTTAGGACTTTTAAGGACCACTGGCTCTGTGAAATCCTCCCAGGTGGAGGTAAGCATGGTTCTTTAGCATTCCCCTGTGCCTATTTGAAGAGACTATTATTTTTATATCTCCAGTGACAAACACATTGACTCACACATAGTGGGTACTCAGTACACACAAGATCAGGTGCACTCAGGGTGATATGGCCATAGACAAGGGTATGCAGTACATAGTAAGGAGTGATATAGGATGGAACAGGACAGGATCCAAGATAGATACCCTGAGTATGTGGGGCAAACCCTGTTCATAGTTTTTCACACTTGAGTTTTTGTTCTTGCCATATTTCTGGGTGCTAGTGTTTATCTCCTGCCTGTGATGAAAACAAGCATGTCCTTTGTTTGTGGTATTTAAAGGCACATGGAAATGAAGACAGGCCTTTTTAAGTACATTGCACTTCAGGGGATTTTCTTATTCCACATGTTTTAGTTCAGATGTGACCTTAACTGCTTCATTCCCATGCCTGCCTGTATCCTAGTAATGGTGGTACTGCTGTCACTCATGGCAAAACAGATTTGTGGCTGCCTTAGAGATTTTATGAAACAGCTTGTCTGAGAAAGCTCCCAGTGCCAAGGTTGGTTGTGAGCATTCGTGTTGCAGATTGAACCCAATGTATTAGTCAGGGTATCTCACAGGGGTAGCAAACAATTCCCAAATTCCAGAGGTCTAACATCATACCTATTTTCTTGCTCATGAAATAGTCCTGGGCAGGTGTTTTCACCTGGGTAGTGTTTCAGGCACTCAAGCTTCTTCTATCTGGTGGCTCTCCCTGCTGCCAGGTGCTCAGAGTCCTCTCCCTTCAGCTGGTAGACTTCCTGGGCCAGGTTCAGAAGTGGTTTTTTGCCGCTGCTCACATTCCCTTGTATATAAACGGATCACATTTTTACACCAGTAGGCAAGGCATACTGGGAACTGCTGTCCAACTTTATGTGCCCAGGAGACAAAAGGAGGCATTGTATGGTGTAGAGCTAACCGGTCTCTGTCTCTCCAAGTCAGCCCGGCATCTGTCCTCTGATTCTCATGTCAGCTGTTCTTCTTATTCTTCTTCATTGTATTCATTCATCCCAAGTCATCAGTAATATAAGGCGCTCCCACAAAAGCCAGCTGATGGGACTTGTAAAGAAAAATCAGGTGCGGGCACACTCTGGTATTTAATCTAGTTAGACCTTGTTTGTCACAGTATTCAAAAGTCACAAAATACTTATTGTTAATTCTATCATCCAAACAGAAAATAATATGATTGCATGACTCCTACTCCACAAAATATTTCGAGATACTTAGGTATCTGAGTTTTTTTCCCCCAGTAATTATCAATATTTGTGGCTCATTCAGTTATTTACATTTTGTCTTTTTATAATCTTGCTGGAAACAAGCAGAGGCAGATATCTAAGATTTAAATAAAATGTGTAAAGAAAAAATTTTATGGTTTCTCCTTAAATTTACTTTTTCTTGAAAATTTAGAAAAGGGTATTTAGTCCTATTAGAAAACTGGAGAATTTAGAACCACTGGTCTAGTCTCCACTTATCTATAGACATGGCACTCCTTTATCTTAGTGTATAAGTGATTCAAAGTTAGGAAATTTATTTAACAAAATATTTTTCTACCTCCCCCAAACTCTATCCTTATTCACCTAACTCACCAAATCTTCTTTTACAAAAATTCTTTGTGTAAATTTTAAATCTCCTTATTTATAGAAAAGGTTGAAAATACAGGTAAGTGAAAAGACAAAAATTAGAAATGTTTATTATCCTGCTTCCCAAAGATAAAATCCTGTTAAGATGATAAATGCATTTTCAATCTTGTGTGTGTGTGTATGTGTGTGTGACTATAGTATATGCAACCTTTTATAACAATGGGATCCTTTTAAGCATACAATCATAAGCTTAAAAAATCTATTTGCTAACATATTAACTTTTATATTGGCCATCTTTTTACTAGAATTTCATTTTGAGCATAGTAAGAGTAAATAAATCAATAGATTAAAAGGCAGTGACTGCAAGAAATTGACATTTGCACATAACATGGGATAATAGAGAGGAAATAATGTAAAATTGAAGAGAATAGCTGAGGGCATTTTGGTGAGTCAGTCCTCAGAACTGGGTTTAAATGCAAGTCAACATAATAATCATCATCATGTAGATTATTTTGTCTCTCTCTCTCTTTTTTTTTTTTTTTTTTTTTTTTTTTGCAGTTTTTGGCCAGGGCTGGGTTTGAACCTACCACCTCCAGTATATGGGTTAGGCACCCTACTCCTTGAGCCACAGGCGCCACCCCATGTAGAATATTTTGTGTGAACAAAATAGTTTTACTTGGGTCAATAGTTTCAAATACGTCCTTGTAAAATAAAGACAGTACCCATCTATCCCATTTTTACAACTTAACTAACTGTAATCCTCATGCCCTAGGTTTTTTTTTTTTTGGCCGGGGCTGGGTTTGAAGCCACCACCTCCAGCATATGGGGCCAGCGCCCTACTCCTTTGAGCCATGGGCACCGCCCTGCCCTAGGTTTTCTAATTTGTGAATGGGCACAATACTAGCATCTGCCACATAGGACTGTAGTGCAAATTAAATGGGCCGGTACATATAAAGTGCCTGGTATATAGTAAGTGCTTGATAACTATTAACTATTATGAAACTATATGAATTACAAACAGTAGATAGTATTCTTTCTTTATAAGTAGGATTTAAATCAGTTGTTCTCAACCAGGAGCAATTTCCTGCCCTTCCCCCAGGGGCTATTTGGCAGTGTCAGAAGAGATATTTTTGGTTGTCCCAATTGGTGATGGGGAGTTGCTACTGGCACCTCCCCAGTAGAGGCCAGAGGCGCTGCTGAACATCCTGCAGTGCAAGGACAGCTCTCCCCCAAACACAGAATTATCCTGCTCTGATTACCATGAGTGCTGAGGTTGAGAGCCCTTGCTTTAAATATGTATTCTGTTGCTGTCATTGATGGAGGAAGGAATCGCCATGAAAGTCACATGCTTAGGAAGTAACCGCTCTGATCACCAATCTCCATGTCTCAGAAGTTAATAGTACCCAACTGACCTGGGTTTTGTAGACATTAAATGAAAGATTAAATTTATCGATTTTATAATCTTATACACTATGCAAGTACATAGTTCTAAATCTGTTTTCTGCAATCTTTTTCATTTTTTTTCATTATTGCACCCCTAAGAACACTTTTTAGACTTTTTAAAAAAATTGTGTCCTCCGCCCATGAAATTTTAATATCATGGCTATGCTGCATATCTGTTTGTACAGTTGGAGAGGGTGAGGTTTGGAGGGCCACAAATCATTGTGAAAGCTAGGATTTTTTATTTTTATTTTTTGCCTTCCAAAAAAACAATTTTTGCCCCTTTGAGAAAATACTGTTACCACTGAGAATGCATATTCTAAATAAAAAGGAGTGAATTCTAAAAGTAAAAAGTGTTTTTTTAATGCTGTTTAACTTACTCATTAAGTTAAAAGTAGCTTAAAATCCCCTGTTCTGGATTTGGGATCCTATTGAGACGCAGTAGAAAACAAAAATGATGCTAATGACTTCAAGGGCTCCAGGCATTTACAATGGACAGCAGTGCTCATACAGAGGAAGGGAGATCTAGTGAATTCTAAAAATGCAAAAGTAAAATCTGGCAAAGGCCAAAAATTGAAAGGGAGATGAAAGCTTTCTGGAGAGGAGCTAATCTGAATGTAAGCTTATCATAAAAAGGAAACATGAAAGCAGAGTCTGAGGGGATAGAAGGTGGAAGGGCAATTGTGCCGGGTAAGGAAGCTGAAGGCACTAATAATGAACTTCTCTTTTTTGTAGGTCAAAGTCACTAGATTCACTAGGTATCTTTTTTTTTTTTTTGCTTTGTTTGAAAAGGAAAGATTAAACACAACTAAATCTGCACAGTGAGAAGCGTGTCATATGTTGGAGAAAATTAGAAAGATATAGCCTGCAGGCTAACTACCTGGTAATCTAGTGCGGTCTGGAGGGGATATTTGTGTTGTCTGGCCCGTTTGTATCTATTTCCTTTGTTCCTGCCTCCCCCATGTCCTCAGCTGAAGGGGCCTCCCTGAATTTTCACTCTAGTCTATTATCCCATCTACTGACGCGCTCCTTGTCAGCTTAACCTCCCAACCTCTTAGCAGTTCTTGTGGGTTCCTACTTTTTTACCTTTGCTCTTAACCAACACCTGTATGTGAACCACCTTCTTAGGGCTTCATTTTCTATCTTTACACTCTTTGTTCCATAATTAATTAATTCAAATTTCCTGTTCACAGCAGGCGCTACGTTCCTTGAAGGTGGAATTCTTTATGCTTATGTTTTTATCAAGGAGCCACGTTTGGCCCTAGACCTTGGCTGGTGCTTAACACACGTTCAGTGGAGCAAAAGAGGTATTGTTTTCCTCCTTGTCCTTGTGGAGAGCTGCCAACTTCGTAACAATTCTCCCTTCTCTGGCTAGTTCTTCCTTGAACTCTCACGTCTGTTCACTCCAGTTGCAGTTGACCAGACCTAGTCTAAATCCCCATCCTGGAGACACTGAGAACTCAGGATTGCGGCTAACCCCCGGGCACATAAACACGGGAGTTGTTACAGTGCTGTCTTGTGGATTGAGACTGGAGAAAGCTGGCCTTCTAAGATAACACCGTAGTCACTATACAGAGAAGAGCAGAGAGAATGCGGGAGAGAATCCTGAGGGATTCCGGGCTGTTCCTAAGTCTGGGTCGCATTTCTGCATTTGATGCCATGAGATGGCCTTATACTCTTATGATAAAGTCCCTTTAGGTCAAGTTGATTTCAATGATCTGTAACGGAATGTTCCATCATTACAACCGAACTTTCAGGTTTCCTATTTCAGAAAAATGGTAATAGGAAGAAAAAATATGTAAGGGAGAGAGTCCAAACTTACTTTCAGAATAACAAATAGGAATCAATTGGGAATCTTACGGTATTGAAGTAGATTTGGGAGGGTGGGCAGAATGATGCTGAGGGGCTCTGTGCATTGTTGGCTTTAAAGTAATAAGGGGCTTTTCCTTCGAGAGGAAGTAGGAGCATGAAGAAAGCAAAATAACGCAGGTGCCTGAAAACCACAGACAACAGCCCAGGACAAAGCCCAGCAGGAAACAGTTCAAGTCGGACATGCCAGAAACCTGGGAGTCCTTCCTCAGCGCTGCCCGAGTGTCAGCCCTCTCTCCCAGCCCGTGGCTGGGTCCATATATTTCCTGGCTACTGGCTCTTCCTCCCATCTCCATCACCCTGATCTAAGCGACCATTGCTTCTCGTAACTGGCCGTGGCCTTGCAGAAGTAGGCTGTTGGCCTCTGCTCTTGCCAGTGATCTTCTAAAAGTCCTAACTGATTGTGTCACCCTTTCCAGGTAAAGCTTATAGTGGCTTCCTTCCTTCTTCCTCAGCAGGCCAGCCAGAGGGCAGCCCTTTCCCACCTGTCCAGTCTCAGGACTGCCCCCCCTCCTCTCCTTGTGTATTTCCTGACATGGCTTCTTCTCCAGCCTTACCTGGCCAGGCTTCCTCTGCGATGGGGCTTCTGCACACATCGTCCCTTTCCTGAAATATTTTTACCTGCCTCCTTTCCCCAGCTTTCCTCGGCCTCGCAGACTGGCCCGGTACCTCTTGGCACAGCACTCGGCACCCATCCTTTTGACATTCACTATTGTAGCAGCTTTACTTTTTCTCCCCTGCCCCTCATTCTTTGGTTGTCTCTCTGTTCTTCAGACCAGAGTTTCTCAACCTTTCTTATCTCATGGCACACCTGAAACTATAGTTCAATTTCTGTGGCGCAGGTATAGTTGATCAAAAAAAAAAAAAAAAGCATAAAAAAGGAATATTTGTACTGTGTTTTAAACGTCTTTTGAAAATAATTTAATAAATGTTCTTTAAAAAATTTTGTGGCACCCATAAGATCCTCTCACAGCACAGCAGTGTGCTGCGGCCCACGGGTTCAAAATCACTGTTCTGGACTTGTAAGGTCCACCGGGCAGGAAAATCTCTGCTTTATTTAGTCATAAATCTCTGTTATTTTAGTCATAGCACCTAACAGAAGGCCTAATAGGCCAGCAGCAGATGTTTGTGGGATGAATAAATGTGTGGAAAGGTAAAAAAAAGTAAAAAGCAAGCAAACTAACTGAAAATAGGCAGCTTCCACCTTCCAGGCATTTTTTCCAAAGATTGGGTGTGTAATTCAGCTGTCTGTAGCTCATGGTTTCTCTTAAGTACCAGGCTCTTCATAAACAGTGCTACTAATAATACTAAAACCCTTTTACAAATGGGGTGTAAGGCTCGGCACCTGTAGCTCAGTGAGTAGGGTGTTAGCTACCCAGGAGCTGGCAGGTTCGAACCCAGCCCAGGCGCAAACAGCAATGACAACTGCAACTACCACCACAACAAAATGGCTGGGTGTTATGGTGGGCACCTGTAGTCCTAGTTACTTGGGAGGCTGAGGCAAGAGAATTGCTTAAGCCCAAGAGTTTGAGGTTGCTGTCAGCTATGATGCTACAGCACTCCATTGAGGGTTTTTGTCTCAAAAAAAAAAAAAAACCCAAATAAGGGTATAAGATTATCAGTAAATAAAACATAAATAGTTTTAGTAGTACTCCTAGGCCATCCCACAAAGATGTGTTTTTAACCCATATTATCTCTATTTTTTCCTTTTTTTTTAACAGAGCAATAATAATAATAATGCAAAGAGAGTAACATTCACATTGTCAAATAAGAGTATGTCTATTACTGAATTCTTTGACTCTGAGGTTCAGTATGGAGTCATCAGTTAACTTCTTATTATTTTTTTCCAAAGTCTCAAAAAATAGATAACTTTATAGATATATATAGATAGATAACTTTGTAGATAAATTTATAGATAATATCTATAAATAAAAATAAAAGATAATTTCAAAAAAATACAGATTTCAGAAAATATATGTTTTTAACCCATATTATCTCTATTTTTTTTATCTCTAAAATAGTAGTTTTAACCTCTAAAATCTACTAAGCCCCTGTGAGCCCCGAGAAGGACTTGGAGGCTTCTAATTAATACTAGCACCCTGTGGAAGAAGGCTCTCAGAGGCATGTCCTAAGGTCTACAGTTCTGGGCAGGGATGCGGCTAAGTGAAGTTTCATTTCAGCAGAAAGTCTGACACTTTGAACCAATTTGAGCAGCCTTGTTAGCAGAAGGAAATGATTCATTTTTCCCAATCATCATTCATAAGATGATTATTATGAGCAAGTCGTCTGATAAATCCACAGCCACAGGGGAGGGATTTTTTTTTTTTTTTGAGACAGAGTCTTACTATGTTGTCCTGGGTACAGTGCTGTGCTGTCATAGCTCACAGCAACCTCAAACTTTTGGGCTTGAGTAATCCTCTTGCCTCAGCCTCCCAAGTAGCTAGGGCTACAGGTGTGTGCCACAATACCAGGCTAGTTTTCTTATTTTTGGTAGGGATGGAGTCTCACTCTTGCTCAGACTGGCCTCAAACTCCTGAGCTCCAACAATCCTCCTATCTCAGTCTCTCAGAATTCTAGGCCACAGCGCCGCCCAGGGGAGGGCTTTAATTTGTGACAAGGAAAGTGTCTTACTGGTTAAGGTGGAGAAACATCTCTTTACCTATATAGGTTTATGATAGAAGATAGACTCTATGGGTACTTACTGACTTAAATAGAAGGGTCTTTCTAATGTAGAAAGCTATGTTTTAGAAATGAAACTCTTCATCTGGGGTGGGTAATTTTTGGAGAAAGAAATCTCGTTAATATTTTTCTCAAACATCTGCATCTTTGGTTTTGATTTTTTTTTTTTTAACTGACAAGATCCCCCTCTCTCTTTCAGGTGCCCTGGTTGGTACAAAAGACCATCCTATGAACCACAGAGGGTAACTGAAAGTGAAGAAATGACACCAGCACTTAGCCAAAGCACACCTCACGGGGCAAGGAGGAACAGAAATCTCAACCAGCAGGGCAAGAGAACAGCCACATGTGGACAGCTGGCAGCATGAGAAATGTTTAATTACTTGTCATGTTATTAGCATGTGGAGCTTGTGAAGCACATGGCCCCAACTTAAAGTCTTGTGTTATAATTTTCAGATGGTGCATCAGGTATACCAGCCATGCAACTAAACTAAACTACATTGCTTTTTTCTAAATATTATGTACTTTGATGATTAGACGCTTGGGGATCCTTTTGCTGAAATTATTTTCTTTTTTCTTTTTTTTTTTTCCCAGACAGTTTCTCACTCTTCTGCCCTGGGTAGATTGTCGTGGTGTAATAGCTCCCAGCAACCTCAAACTCTTGGGCTCAAGTGATCCTTTTACCTCAGCCTCCCATATAGCTGGGACTACAGGCACCGACCACAATGCCTGGCTAGTTTTTCTATTCTAAGTAGAGATGGGGTCTCACTTCTTTTTTATTTTTATTTTTTACATATACAGGTGTTTATTAGGTTTCTACTTTTTGCCTTAACAAAATTAAAAAGGCTTAAAATTTAATATCAATAGCAATGTTTAAGATAAGGACTAGAAACAAAAACCTCATACAGAATGAACAAAGATAAATACATTCAGAAAAGAAATCAGATGATCACTGCATTGAAATATTAAGCAATAATAATAATGCCAAGAAAGTAACATTCACATTGTCAAATAAGAGGGGGGTCTCACTTTTGCTTAGGCTGGTCTCAAACTCCTGAGCTCAAGCAATCCTCCTGCCTCGACCTCTCAGAGTGCCAGGATTACAGGCCCCAGCCACTAAACCTGGATTCTACTGAATTTCTTAAGTCTCCAGAGAATCTTTAAGGCTGAGGCAGCTTTCAAGGCGTAAGATTCATCATCTGAGTTATTAGGGTCACCTTGAGATTTAACCTCTGGGCCAGCCTGGAGCTGGTCACCTGGAACTGAAATGCAGAAACACAAGAACAGGGAGGAGTAATTACCATGACTAAGGAGGGACTAATATCCCTCCTTGCTCAAGAGATGAAGTACTTAGAAAGGGGTGGGAGAACACTGCAGGTGGATGATATTTTTAATAACTTATTTTCCCCCTCTGGCAGCTCCAGGTGCCTCTGTCTCTCCCCCTAACCTCATTTAGGCATCATTTATTGTTATCAGGATGAGAGTAGTTTCACCAGAGGACAGAAAAAGAAGGTTTCATTTTCATAAAGCAAGACCCCGAGAGTACTTTGGTATAGAAACCCTAACCTGAATTGGAGAAGGGTGTCGAGCCCCTGGTCCCACCTGAGGTTTTCTAGGTGCTCCCCTGGGGCACTGAGGAGGAGCAATGACAACTACCACAACAAAATGACTGGGTGTTGTGGCAGGTGCCTGTAGTCCCAGCTACTTAGGAGGCTGAAGCAGGAGAATGGCTTAAGCCCAAGAGTTTGAGGTTGCTGTGAGCTGTGATGCCATAGCACTTTATTGAGGGTGACATAGTGAGGCTTTGCCTCAAAAAGAAAAAAAAATAGGGGTATAAGGTTATCAGTAAATAAAATATAAATCGTTTTAGTAGTACTCCTAGGCCAGCCCACAAAGACATGTTTTTAACTCATATTGTCTCTAAAATAGTAGTTTTAACCTCTAATTTCTACTAAGCCTCTGTAAGCCCAAAAAGGACTTGGGGACATGAAGGGAAAGTGGCTTCCAATTAATACTAGCTCCCTGAGCTGTGGAAGAAGCCTCTCAGAGGCATATCCTAAGGTCTGCAGTTCTGTTGTGAGCAGGGATGGGGCCAAGTGACGGCAGTGGAGGGAGCCCTGGGCACCACTGGGTGGAGCAAATTGCTCCTGACCCGTGACCCCTTATTCACTCAGGTGCTGTGGCTGGCTGGGGTCCGTTCCTTTTCCTTCTCCTGTCCACATGTCCCTTTAAAAGTACATGCGCTTAAGTAGAAAACACAACCTACCCTGCTGGAGGAAGACCTTTCTTTTAGAGGTAGTTGTACTATGTTTCAGGGATTTCTGTGTAAAGATTCCACGCCAAGAGGAAGCAGAAGAAAGAAGGTTCCAAGGGCAGAAGGATTGGTACAGGAGCCCTCCAGGAGCCACAGCGTGAAGGCACTTTGTGGAGGTGATGAGCCGCCCTGAGCGCGGGAGAGAAGGGTGGCTGGCCCTCGGGGAGTAAAAAGGAAGGAAGGGAGGAAAGAGAGAAAGCAGGCCACTTGCCTGAGTGAGGGACACGAACAATTCCGCTTTTAATGACCCAATTTTCTGACAAATATTCCCAGTGCGTTCCCAGGCGGTAGAGAGGCCAGTTGCTTCAGGTAAACCTTACTGTAGAATTTCAGTTTTATCTTAGAAAGAATAGTCTGGCTGTAAAGTTAAATCAAATCTAAAATCTAGAACATATGAAATTATGTAAACAACCCCATGCCCCGCCTTTTCATGAAATGAGAGAGTAGGCCGCGCTCTGGCAAAACTCCTTGTTAAAATTCCAGGAAAGAGTAAAACGCTTGCGATAAAAAGAGCAAATCCTATCGTTTTGCTCCTGACCTTAAGTTGGTATAAGCAACCTGCTAACACTTCAGAGTGTGACCTGTTTATTACATTTTAAAGTGAAACTGAGTATGAGGGCATTTTTATTTGTATACTTGGATTCTTTAGGAACGTGCAACATTCAGGCATAAGGCAAGAAAGATCTCAGAAAGCAGCTTCTCCTCTGTCCCCTGGTTTCTGGCCCCCACACCCTGGAACATATATGAGTATATTCCAGGATTCCGAGCACTAGGCCGGTGTTTCTGCACTTGAATATTCTTATATTTTTCTTGTAGGCATACCTATAAAGTTAACAGAAGTCTGTTATTTTTGGAGTCATTGTTATAACATTATTTCCATCATGCTCATTTTACTCTAAAAGTGATCACCTTTGTATATCAGAATTCAGACAAGAAAATTAAGTGAAAAAAAAAATCGAACAAAGAGAATTGCTTGAAGTTAAATATAGAATTCTTTCCAAGAGTTTTGCAAATACCATCCATGCAGTAAGAAGCATCAGAATTCTGATGAGAACTCATTTGGGGAGGAATTCATCTCTACCTTCCCTTCCACTCAGGAGGGGCCCCCTCACTGGGGATGCTGGATTTAACCAGTGAACCGAATACCTGAAACCAATTTGCTGGTCTGAGAAGAGGTTATTGATTCTCACAGCATGTATATACTTGGAAAATTTCATTGTTTAACTCTACATGGATGATTTTTGCCTCACAGTAAGTCAGGCAGACCGATCGAGATTTATAGGCTCTCCTTGCTTAAATAAATTTTTCAGAGGAGGTGAAAAGTGTTTAACAGGTCTGGATGGTGCCTTGAGTGAAAAATACTGTATTTGCTTCTCAGAAAAAATCTGGTTAGGCAAGGAATTTTTGTTGTAAGCATGTGCCTTATTTTGAGGATGGATGTTGGGAGAGAAATGTGTATGCATACTGTACCAAGGCAATAATGCTGGTAAAGGGTAAAACATAAAATCTTGTGCATTTTTGTTTTTTTACTAAATAATAAAAATTCAACTGAATAATTAATGTTCAAAAACATTAATGAAAGTGAACAAAAATTCAGCACAATTGAGGTCACTATCCCTTTTGGGCATTGTTTAAGAATATACGTAAGGTGGCAAAACCACGTTTCCCTTCATATTTTGGAAATGTGGGTCCTACTCCACTCTGAGTCCTCATCTCTCCACTTGTTCTCTGTGAACTTTGCTATTGGCCCAGGGAAGTTTCATTTCAGCAGAAAGTCTGACACTTCGAACCAATTTGAGCAGCCTTGTTAGCAGAAGGAAATGATTCATTTTTCCCAATCATCCTTCATAAGATGATTATTATGAGCAAGTCGTCTGATAAATCCACAGCCACAGGGGAGGGATTTTTTTTTTTTTTTTGAGACAGAGTCTTACTATGTTGTCCTGGGTACAGTGCTGTGGTGTCATAGCTCACAGCAACCTCAAACTTTTGGGCTTGAGTAATCCTCTTGCCTCAGCCTCCCGAGTAGCTAGGGCTACAGGTGTGTGCCACAATACCATGCTAGTTTTTCTCTTTTTAGTAGGGATGGAGTCTCACTCTTGCTCAGGCTGGCCTCAAAGTCCTGAGCTCCAACAATCTTCCCATCTCAGTCTTTCAGAGTTCTAGGATTACAGGTGTGAGCCACAGCGCCACCCAGGGGAGGGCTTTAATTTGTGACAAGCAAAGTGTCTTACTGATTAATCTGGACATCTCTACTCCTTACCTGTATAGGTTTATAATGGAAGATAGACTCTATGGATACTTATTGACTTGAATGGAAGGGTCTTTCTAATGTAGAAAGCTATGTTTTAGAAATGAAACTCTTCATCTGGGATGAGTAATTTTTGGAGAAAGAAATCTCGTTAATATTTTTCTCAAACGTCTGCATCTTTGGTATTGATTTTTTTTTTTTTTTTGTAATTGACAGGACCCCTCTCTCTCTTTCAGGCCCCCTGGTTGGTACAAAAGCCCATCCTATGAACCACAGAGGGTAATTGAAAGCAAAGAAATGACTCCAGCACTTAGCTAAAGCACACCTCAAAGGGGCAAGGAGGAACAGAAATCTCAACCAGCAGGGCAAGAGAACAGCCACATGTGGACAGCTGGAAGCATGAGAAATGTTTAATTACTTGTCATGTTATTAGCATGTGGAGCTTGCGAAGCACCTGGCCCTAACTTAAGGTCTTTTTTTTTTTTTTTTTTTGGCCGGGGCTGGGTTTGAACCTACCACCTTCCGCATATGGGACCAGTGCCTTACCCTTTTGAGCCACAAGCACCACCCCCAACTTAAGGTCTTGTGTTATAATTTTCAGATGGTATAGCAGGTATACCAGCCATGCAACTAAACTAAATACATTGCTTTTTTCTAAATATTATGTACTTCGGTGATTAGAAGCTTGGGGATCTTTTTGCTGAAATTATTTTCTTTTTGAGACACAGTCTTACTCTGTTTCCCTGGGTAAAGTGTCGTGGTGTGATAGCTCCTAGCAACCTCAAACTCTTGGGCTCAAGTGATCCTTTTACCTCAGCCTCCCATATAGCTGGGACTACAGGCACCCACCACAATGCCTGGCTACTTTTTCTATTCTAAATAGAGATGGGGTCTCACTTTTATTTTTATTTTTTACACATACATGTGTTTATTAGGTTTCTACTTTTTGCCTTCATGAAATTAAAAAGGCTTAAAATTTAATAGCAATGTTTAAGATAAGGACTAGAAACAAAAACCTCATAAAGACTGAACAAAGATAAATACATTCAGAAAAGAATTGAGACGATTACTGCATCAAAATATTAAGCAATAATAATGATGCCAAGAAAGTAACATTCACATTGTCAAATAAGAGGGGGGTCTCACTTTTGCTTAGGCTGGTCTCAAACTCCTGAGCTCAAGCAATCCTCCTGCCTCGACCTCTCAGAGTGCCAGGATTATAGGCCCCAGCCACTATACCTGGATTCTACTGAATTTCTTAAAGAAACCTCCAGAGAGTCAACAATAACTTTAAGGCTAAGGCAGCTTTCAAGAGGTAAGATTCATCATCTGAGTTATTAGGGTCACCTTGAGATTTAACCTCTGGGCCAGCTTAGAGTTGGTTGCCTGGAACTGAAATGCAGAAACACAAGAACAGGGAGGAGTAATTACCATGAAGGAAGGAATGGACTAACATCCCTCCTTGCTCAAGAGATGAAGTACTTATAAAGGGGTGGAGAGAACACTGAGGGTGGATGATATTTTTAATAACTGATTTTCCCCTTCTGGCAGCTCCAGGTGCCTCTGTCTCTCTCCCCCTAACCGCATTTAGGCATCATTTATTGTTATCAGGATGAGAGTAGTTTCACCAGAGGGTAGAAAAAGAAGGTTTCATTTTCATAAAGCAAGACCCTGAGAGTACTTGGCATAGAAACTCTAACCTGAGTTGAAGAGGGGTATCTAGCCCCTGGTCCCACCTGAAGTTTTCCAGGTGCTCCCCTGGGGCAGCGAGGAGGAGGCTGGAGCTAGGGAGGGAAGAAGGACTGTTAGGTGCCTGTTAGGAGCTGAGTGAGAGCGGAAGGAAGGAGGAGGAGAGGGAAGCAGAGAGAGCTCTTAGACACTGGCAACCTCTCTTTCCTCTGACTCCTAGAAAAGGAAAGTGGCAGGTGACAGAAAGTGAAGATGGATTGGGGTTGCTGTCACTTTCCAGCACAGCCCAGGGAGAATACAAAACCTCAGAACAGAAATGGCTGAGTGGTGTCCAGGGGACAGGTGATCTGAGCCAGCTTCAAAGAGGTGAGTCACCCCAACACAGCTCACACGTGTTAGAAGGATTCCTCTGTGCTCAAAAGTGCCACCACAGTAGTAACAAAAAAAACATGGGATTTTCTGGTGCTCCCATGGCCCGAAAGTAGCGTAATAACATCTCCTATGCCAACAAAGGGCTTGGCAGCAGCTGACAGAAGCTGCGCCACATTGGAGGAGTCTTGTGGGGACCAGCTGGACAGCAAAGACCCACTAGGAACAAGCACATCTGGGCCAAGATTGGTGCAGAGATAGCATCACACAGAGAGTGTGATCCCTTGCTGTCCTGGTACAATAGAAGCCCCCTGGAGCCCAGTGAAAAGAACAAGGGTGCTAAATTGAGTGAAATTAAAGTTCGGCACTGAAGATAGGATTGGAAAGATAAGTCATTATGGAAAAAAATACATTTCTTATATAATAACTGTATTGACTGACATCTCAACCCCCAAATAAAACCATTCACTCAATCAATAAATAAATTCAGAAACACCCAGGCATATCTGACAAAACCACTTAGCTCTTTCTTTCTGGAGTTTAGGAGAATTTTATATGTCCTAACACAAATGCTGATCATTGCTATGAGCTAGACTGCGTGCAGTCTCTCAGGTTCACACGTGTAGCTCAGTCAGCGTTGCTTACTAAGTGCCAACTACATGCAGTTCCTGGGTTACGAATCAGATGGGTTCTGTAGGTTTGTTCTTTAGTTGAATTTGTATGTAAGTTGGAATGGGCACACTTACCTATTTAGTGCCTGTAATAGGCTTTGTTTGTGAGTGTGACTCATATCTCAGTTGGATATTTGTAACTTGGGGACTTTAATAGCCTCTGTTCATAAGTGCAAGTTGTATATAAGTTGGATGTTCATAACTCAGAGACTACCGGTATGTGGCTGACATTGTCCTAGGAACTTTCACCATTTTCAGTCCCTTAGTCCTTGAAATGACATCTGGGAGAGTCGGTATCATTCCCATTTTGCTGGTAAGTAAATTAAAGCTCAACAGAGTGAAATCCGAGAGAATCCTAATAGATGGCGAGCATTTCCTGCATGAAGGTTGCGTCCCCATGTGGGTGGATAATGCTCTGCTCCATTTTTCCTTCTTCTCCTAGCGGTCCCTTCCTTTCCTTTGTGCCTTCTTTATACCATCCCACCCAGTGTTACTACTTTGGATCCTGGTCCTCTTCCCTTTTTTTGACATCTCCCCCAGTTTCTAAGGCACAATTGAAATGTCACTTGTTCCCAGACACTCTGAAAGCTCTCAGCTGTTATTAACTTATCCACCTGCCTTTTCTTTAGAGCCTCACATGCTCATTATAGCTCTTTATCAACCTTACTATTGCAGGATTTTGGTCATGGCAGTGTCAGATGCTGGATTGGAAACCCCAGAAGAGTTCCATCTCGTGCGTCCCCAGCCCCTGCCATGCATTCAGCATCCTGGGCTATGGGTGTTTTGGTGCCTGGTATATAATAAAGCCTTAACACATATTTGTCAAACTCAATTAAAATTCTGTAATACATAGTGAAACATAAAACAGATGCTTGAAAGAATGTTTAACCGTCCATGTCTTTGAGTCCCTTACTTTTCTTCTTTTTCCCTTATTTTAAATTATTTTCAAACATACAAAAATAGTTTAAAGAATTATTTGGTGAGCATTGTGTAACCACAACCACCTTCTGTCTACTTCATAGGTAGTGGTGGGAATTAAATGAGATAATGTATATTATATACACATAGTATGTGTTCAATGCGGGACAGCAAGACAAGAAGGATAACATATTTCAGCTATAGTTTTGATTTGCAGTGACTTGTATTTCTGGTGCTCTCTCTTCTAGCCTCTTCATCAGGCCTGGAAAGAAAAGAAATTCACAGGAGACAATCAGTCTTACTTAGCTCTTCCTTGGTTATGAGCAAGAAGTGCCTGGATATAAGAGGTAAGGAAGAAGTGATCTGGGTTTTGGTGTGGATACTGCATTCTGAATTCCCTGGAGCAATTCAGAGCCCAAAGAGCTAACAACAGAATCACCAATTATCTACTTTTACCCAGACATGGCTGATCTTAATGCTTATCTAAAATTTAGAAGAACCTTTGTTAAAGATGGAGATGATTAAGAAAGAATGTCAGAGCTCTACCACAGCCCTAAAAACGAAGCCCTGAGCACTTTGGTGCAGGGATGTACATATTTTCTGAGTGTGAGCTCTCATTTTTCCCACTCTCCACTCTTAAGGGTATAGATAGAACTATCTTTTAATTATTCTCCAGCTCCGCTTGCCCCTGAAATGGCCCTGAAAAGCTATGGCTAGAGAATGAAGGAGGGGATCACTTTCTCTGTGGCCTCAGATCAGGCAGTATTTGGGACATTGGAATGTTGGAAAAGGGAGATCTCATCCTTTATTTTCTGCCTGTGCTTTCATCAGTCATCACAATGCCCTTCACAACCCTTAGTTGAATCATGGGGAGTACATGATGTTATGAATCTCATGGTGTGAGCATCATGCATTCATGATGTCAGTATTCATGGTGTGAATATTTATGGTGTGAATATCACGGTTTGAATAAAATTGTGTGGTCCATCCATGTGAATTGTTTTCTGCAGCACACTCAGAATTGAGACTTCTTAATTTCAAATTTGTGTTAGTGTGTCCCAATACAGTCCCTAGATGAATTGGGAAATGTGTGATATCCTTCATTTCTTGATAGTTTTACAACTTAGATGACATGTTACATTAATCTGTGTATCTTTTTGAAAAACACAAGTGCTTGCTTCCCCCTCCCTAAGCCCCACTCCTCATCCTGGGACTCAGAGTCAGTGGGTCTTGAGATAGCCCATTGGAATCAACATTTTAAAAATCTCTGTGAATTATTCTACTTCACCCCCATGGCTAAGAACTGCCTCTTTAATGTAAAGCTGTATATTTCTTCTTAATAAAAACAGTGAGAGATGAAGTGTGTCTTCTTCTGAGATGCAAAATCTTCTATTGACCCTTTTGTTTTTGCTTTATTTTCTATCAGTTGATGGCTATAAAATGGAAAACTGGCTGAAATGGTGAGATTGCAAATATTTCCAAAGTTGAGTTGATTGGGTATAAGACATAAAGAAAACCCAGGAAAGCACTTGAAGAGACTCTCAGCTAATGTAAAGAAGAGCTAGTAAAGGTTATCCCAGCCAGATATGAACACACTACAGGATTAGTAGGGAAGGGTCTAACCTAGAACAAGAAGACAGACACACAAGAGGAGTTATTGTATCCTATCAATTCTACTACATAAGTATTTTGTAGTTTAACATCCTAGGTATCAGGTGGCCTGGTACCATTGGGACATATTGTCATTGCCCACGTAGCAAAAATTTTGTTGTTTTTCACAATGCAACACTTCAACTCCTCAGAGTTTCCATCAACAAACTATTAAAAAATAAATAAATCCTGGTTGTTGTTGGAGAACATATAACTGTTTTCTTCTGGTTAAATCAAAAAAGTAACACCATCAGAGCTTTTAGATTGTTAGTTGCTTGGAAGAAAATTCAAAGATAATTGTAGAGTGTGCTTTTTAAATAAGCACTGCACTCTTAGGCCTTCTGATGACATAGATATCCCAGTATCTGTGAAAAGAGGAAACAAATATGTTAATTGTGAGTTGAGAAGTGATCAGGAGAGTTGCACTCAAAGTATGAAAAAGTTTAAGGTGTAGCTAATTGGCGGCATCTTTTTCTCTTTTAATGGCTCCTAATAAAAGGAGAATATTGAAGCAGATCTGAACTCCAAAATGTCCCCTGAAAAAGGTATTTGTGAAATCGTAGAGGGTACCCAGTGAATCATAGACCTGTGACTAATTTCTATAAAGGCCAGCAGGTACCAGATGTGAAGAAAGAGAGAAGAACCAGCATATATTTAAACAATAATAACCTTTAAAAAGAAAAATGGCTAGGTTCCATTAAGAAGTAATTATTTGTTTTTATTGGAATGTTTTAAAGAATTGTTCAGTTATGTGAATAGGAACTGATGGATGTACCCAGGTAGACTTTCAAAAAATCTTTCATAGGATCCTTCCTGGGGACAATTAGAACAACAGAACAAAATCACCATTGAATTAGGATTGAGTGGAGGCTATTTGGAGGTTTGGTGTCTATTAAGTACTCAAAATTGTTTTATAGGATGGTAATATCTAGAGTTGGAGGTAAGCTTTTCATTCCCTTCCTCTTGAGCTGGACTGCTCCTGAGAAGTGGTCATTTTCTCTATACTTAGAAACCTTGTTGTAGAATCCCTCAAGACCTGTAATTCACAAGTTTCATTCCTCTTCTACATGCTTCCTTTGAATAGCTTGAAAAGCTTTCTTATAAGCCCTAGCCTGCTCCTCTCCAGGCTAAACATCCCTTCCAAGGTTTCTCACAATCTGCTTCTTTCAGTCCCTTCTCTTCCTTAAGTCTTTCCTCCAAATATCCTCCAATTTTTTGGCATCCTTTACAACTAGCTAACAAAGGTCCAATTTGTTCAGGAGTCTTAGTTATGCCTAGTTCCATGCTTAATTACCAGTAGCACCCTTTTCATTCTCAAAGTGTCCTGATTAGAACAATATCCTATGTGGTCAGCCTACTTACAACCAAATGAGATGTAGTATCTCAGGGTGGCCCAGCAAACATAAGGGCAGGGCTTTCACCAATCTAAGTTTGATTCTCTCCAAGTGCAGACAAACAGTTGCGTTAGGGACTTGGGTCACATATGACACCATTGTTTCATGTTAAGCTTCTGGCCAACTATACCCGATCCCAGGAAGCCACATCTTCCCTAGGTCTTTCTCTTGCTGGTGGTTCTTTAGCATCTGTTCCTACAAAATTTCATGGTGTTAGGATCCCAAATGCTGGCTTAACCCTTCCCACCTCCTATTATCAGAATACATAATCTTGTTTGTCTGTATCATTATCCAAATTCTTGAATCAAAATATCACATGATACAATCTTGGAGCATTTTGCCTCTTTTCCAGGTTTTCCCCATTCACATCTTGGGAGTCATTTAACATCATAAACTCAATCATGGCACCGTTTACTGCTGGCCTTATACAAAAATATCTGGGAGAACTTAACAAATGCCTTTCAGGACTTCAGATGTAGAATGCCTTTTCCTAATCTATGCATCCAGATCCTGGACCTAAATAAATAAACATATAAATAAAGTAAAAAAAAAAGATGACAAAAAGAAATTAAAACAGAAACTGAGCAAAGTCTGCTATGACTCTGCAGTGAGTGCACATCTCTTTTTTTAGCCCCCTACGGGGCCTGGGAAATGTAACACCTGACATGCAGAGTGGGTCAGTGATCAATGAATATTTGTTGATCCAAGCACAATTTTTTTCATTGAAAAAAGAGCAGAAGATCTTGCTTATGGCTCTTGCTGTGAAAGATGCTTATTTCTTTACACCTGTCAAGGACATCTGCTTCGGGAAGTCCCCCACACAGCATAGGTCCACACCAGAGTATAAATTGACTATTCACTAATCATGTAAATATTATTGCTGAAACGAAAACATGATTGAGGCTGGAAGTGTGAAGTGAATGCAGAAAGTGCCAACTCTTTAATGTAAGCAATTAATTAGGCATCGTCTTTAAGCCTGGTGATAGGTCCCAGGGTGTTAATCAAATCAAATATCACCAGCTGCTGAGAGAACAAGCTCTTTCAGGAAGTGTCCCCCATACCGCGGGGAAGAGAGAGGTGGCGAGGAAATGGATTTTCTGAGGCTCCAATGGCTAAGGACACCTAAAGAGGAACTGTGGGAAACTGCTATGTTGGCAGATCAAATACTGTCAAGTTGGCTGAAATGGCGTAAAAAGTCTAGATTTGGGTGCCACACAGAACGCGGCTCAACTCCTGATTTGACTTTTTCTAGCCTTGGAAAGTCATGGGATCTATCTGAGCCTTAGTTTCTTTAGCTTTAAAACAGGGATGACAACACCTATCTTATAGTGGTTTGTAAGGATAAGGGACTACGTGGCAGCAACCAGCGCAGAGCCCAGCCTTTGGGAAGGATTCTATATGGTGGTAGGAAGGGAAAGGAGGGTTGTTAATGATTGGGTTCTGGTCTCCACTCTGCTGCTGATGTGTCCTCTTTAACCTTGGGCCTACCCTTGAACTTTAGAGCTTGCTCTTCCCTATCTCTGAAAAGTCAGAAGTGGACTATGACTCTTCAGGGCTGACTGCCCAGCATCCTGTGATTGGGATGAATTTGGGCAATGTTGTGATAAGTGGAGTAAACCATGGGCAAAGTCCACCTATGTGTGGGAGGGACATAAAACAAGGGCAACATCTCGCAGGGAGTTTTATTTTTCCCACCCCAAACCTATCCTCCCCTGGGCAGTTTGGAGGCCGCCTCAGGACATGAGGCCATCATGTCCTGTCCTCACCACCACACCTGGCTGGCTGTCATTACAGATGAACAGGTGGCCTGAGCAAACATGGTCCAGGTAGAACATGTTTGTTCAGGGCAGGGGACACTCAGCATCATGGCAGGGTGCCTTGAAGGAAATAATAAATTTTGAAAGGGAGAAAGGGCCTGCCATGAACTATTTGAAATATTTTAACATTTATTTTTTTTTATTTCAGATTTGTACACAGTTGATTCAGAGAGCTATGGACATGCAATAGCTTAAGGCCACTGCCATAAACGGTCTTTGTATGTCCTTCCAGGTGTTTATATATATAATAGAAATGACTTCCCACCATCCACCTATCTCATAGCATACTTTCATGGATCTTTTTTTCTTCCTTCCTCGATAACGCAATTTAAGTCCTGGTGGTTTCAAATAATGGTAATGCCTTCCTTATTCAGCAGAGGTCGCCAGAATGAGACCCTTGCACCTAGGGGCAAATGCAAGGGGTGTAAGAGAACAGGAAGAAAATCTTATAATTTATATTTTTGCCTCTTCTTTTTTAAAAAGATTCTGTGTGTATGTGTGTGTGTGTATTTCATGACATATAAAAGTATGCCTGCAGGTAGAGAGTCCAGAGCTGGGACAGTGGTTCAAAGAACTAAAGCTTTTTCTGACCTTCTGCTCTCCCACCCTAGAGCACAGCCTCAGCCTCAGGCTTCAAGACCACCATTGTGTGTCTGGATCTTACATTCACATTTTAGTGAGGAATGATGGGAAAAAGTGAAGGGCAAATGGTTTTCTCCTAGTGGCTTTTGTATTTTAGTCTTTCCTTCTCATCGGTCTAATCAAGGGAAGAAGGGAAATTGAAACATTTTAGCTTTTCAGTCTCTGTGGCAAAGGGAGGCAAGGACATAGGGACTTGTGACTTGTTTGGGGTAGACAATCCATAGGTTTGCCACAGTCCTTGCCCCAGAAGGATGCATGCACTTTCTCATACCCACCTCATACCCAGCTGCTAGGCAATGTCAGCATTTTTTCTTCTGAAGTGGGAGTGGAGGAGAAGCTGCTCCATAGACCAAATTGAGACCCACCACTGGAATGTGTTCAGCCTAAAGCCAGGGGGCATGAGAGGAGCCATGGGGGAAGGGAGAGGGAAGAGAACAAGAAACTGTACAAATAGGAAAGGCAGATAGAGAAAGCAGAGTGGGTGTGTGGGTTTAAAGGTATTAAGTAGCAGATTTTGAAATAATAGTAAAAAAAGAAATATGAGTTCTGACAATTAAGTTCGCAAATTTGCCAACATGCACTTAAAAACAACTCAGTAAGGTTCGGTCCATCCGTCCTTCCTTCCTTCCTTCCTTTCGTGATGGAGTCTCACTCTGTTGCCTTCAGTAGAGTACTGTAGCATCACAGCTCACGGCAACCTCAAACACGGGCTCAAAGATTTTCTGTTGCCTCAACCTCCCTGATAGCTGGGACTACAGGTGCCTCCTACAACACCCGGCTATTTTTTAGAGATAGGGTCTCACTCCTGAGCTCCAGCAATCCACCCGCCTCAGTCATCCAGAGTCCTAGGATTACAGGTGTGAACCACCATGCCTGGCCTCATTAAGGTTTAATAACCTTTGTATATTAGTGTCTCACAGTTGTGTTCATGTTGATGTGTGCGTTTCTTGCTAAGTGACATTCATTATTGTTGTATGTTTTTGTGTGCTGTCATGTGAATGTCAGAGCTGGAATTAGAGCAACAAACAACATTAAATTTCTTGTTAAACTTGACAAGAATACAAGTGAAATCAGGGATATGTTCAAGTTTATGAGGATAGTGCCATGAAGAAAACAGCAGTGTACAAATGGATTAAACATTTTTCAGAGGGGAAAGTGTCACTGATGGAGAGAGGTCCAGGCAGCCATTAATAAGTGGAACTGATGGAAACATTTCAAATATTTGTCCAGTTGTATGTCAAAATCATCAGCTAACTGTGAGACGCATAGCAGACCAAGGAAACCAACAGAGAAACAGGAAAATCTTAACTGAAAATCTTGGGCAACAACTCGTGGCTCTTGCATCATAACAATGCACCAACTCACATGGCATTGTCTGTGAGGGAGTTTTTATTCAGTAAACAAATAACTGTATTGGAACAACCTCTCTACTTACCTGATCTAGTCCCCAGTGACTTTTTTCTTTACCTGAAGATGAAAGAAATATTGAGGGGAAGACATTTTGATGACATTAAAGGACATCAAAGATAATATGATGGCATTCCAGAAAAAGAGTTCCAAAATTGCTTTGAAGAGTAGACTAGGCACTAGCATCAGTAGATAGCTTCCCAAGGGGAATACCTCAAAGGTGACCTCGTGATATTCAGCAACGAGGTATGTAGCACTTAGCACTTTTTCTAGGGTGAGTTTGAGACCTTAATTGTCAGACCCTGTACAATGAATGCAAAGGGATGGGAGGATGTAACAGTATTACAATGGGAAAAAGACAATCAATTAAGTATCTGAAACTTATGAGAGAATGCCAGAAGTGAGCTCTCCAGTGGGGACATGAGTAGGGGGCAGAGGTGGTGGTAGAGAAAGACACCATATAATGCAAAGCTGGGACAAGTCTTTTTCACTTGTGTAGTGTCACACAGCATTCACTAGGAATTCAAGGGGCTTACCAGAAGGTTTGGCAACTTGGAGATTTAAGGTCTAATAGAGAACACCCTAGTTTTGATTTTAAGTGCCCAAAGAGGTAAGCAATTAGAATGAATTTAAGAGTTTTACCTGTATCTAAACAAGAGTAAGACTTGGTACATTCTGTGTAAAAAGTAACAGAGGGGGGCGGTGCCTGTGGCTCAAAGGAGTAGAGCGCCGGCCCCATATGCCAGAGGTGGTGGTTTCAAACCCAGCCTAGGCCAAAAAACCGAAAAAAAAAAAAGTAACAGAGTGGTTTTTAGATTTGAGTTCTAGAATCAAACCAATTAAGTTGTCTTGGCTCTGCCATTCATTAGTTGTGTGATTTGGAGTCAGGTTACTTCACTTCTCTGCCTCCATTTCTTCATCCATTTCATAGGGATAACTACTTCATAGGATGGTTAAGGATTAAATGAGATAATCTTTGTGAATTTTACCACAGGGAATGACACAATAAAACATTCTGAATGTTCTAGAAACACATGAATGGATAAGCAACACTTTTCTGATTAGTTCTATATATTTTATTTTGAATTTACACACCAGTAAATGAGCTTACCTAGAAACTAGGAACCATTTTTAAAGGTAGCTCACTCTGAAAACAGCATGAATTCCAAAGAAGGGGCTTACCACCTTTTTTGCAACCATTAAATGGAATAATATGTAAGAGTGATAATTACATGGTCAAACTTCTGGGTCTGAATTTTCACTTACTGGCTCTGAAACTTTGAGAAGTAGCTTAACCTCTTTGGGTCTCAGTGGCTTTATCTGTAAAATGGGTATTCTCTATAGTTTAAGTGAGTTAATAGACATAAAAGCTCACGTCAGTATTGAGCACCTAGAAAGTGCTTAATTTAATACAGATGGATGAGGGTGGTGTGCACCTAGAGTTGCTACTCAGGAGGTTGAGGTAGGAGGAGTTTGAGGCTGCAGTGAGCTATGCTGGTGCCACTGTACTCTAGCCTAGGGCGACAGAGTGAGACCTCATCTCAAAAAAGAAAAAGGAGGTAAAGTGCTCAATGCTTGCTACATAGTCATTGACTTGCACTGTTAATCAAGCATTTTCTCAGAACAGAAAATGGAGCTAAGAGGTGATACCATGAAGCATTTTTATTCATCTTATAAACATTTTACTGAACTTCCAATCTCATAATTTTCAAGATGAAATTTTGAAGGGGTTAGGAATGCTTTTTCATAGTCAAAGATTAAAATCAGTGAGGGTCTATGAAAGTGGAGCTGACAAACACATGGCGCACACAACCCACACCAGGACTATGGCAGACAGCATCAACCCGCCATGACACTTACCTTCTGAGTTCATAGTCAGCCTCCAAATTTTTCTCAATATGATGCTTCAGACAACCATTGTCAATGTGAAATAAAACTTAATTTCTACTATGCTCCAGTATCATACCTTTGGCAATATTTTTTCCCATAGAAGATGAAGAAGTTGTAAATATTTTCAAGTAGATGCCTTCTACTAAAATATCTTCCAATCAAACTCTTCACAATGAAAGATAATTGACTAGGCAGGGGGATTACCCATGATCTATTATTATTTGTGCTTCTTTGGAAGATGCTGTTAAGACAGATGATATTTATAGATGAAATTTTAAAAAAAGATTTTCTAGAGTCAGAGGAAATTGCTTGGCATGTGGGTTCTTAACCATTGACTCAGTGAATAACTTTCTGCAGAGGTAGCTGTCTAGCTGGCATCTTTCACTTTAAGAGAAAGATGCAAATGGCTAAATGTGAAGATTGTTCCTAGATATTGATTATTTGGGGGTACTCCTTTAACTATAGATGCCAGAGAATCTTTCTTTTTAATTTTAGATTGCTATGAAGGTACAAATGATTCAGTTGCATTGTCTGTGTTTGTTAGGCAAAGTCCAAATTGTAGTTGAGCCCTTCACCCGGGAGGTGTGCCACACACCCATATATTGTGCCCATTAGGTGAGAACTTAATCTCCCTCCCTCCTTTCCCCTCTTGGGCGTTTACTTGTTCATTTGCTGGTTTCATATTAGTATTGAATACTTTGGATGCTTGCCTTTCCATTCTTGTTATACTTTACTAAATAGAATGTCCTTCAATTTCATGCAAGTTAATACAAAAGATGTAAAGTCTCCATCTCTTTATGAATTCGTGCAGTTCAGCAGAAAGAAATAACAGACTCTATAGATATACCCATAGAAAAGTATACTGGTCCTAGAAACTCTACTAGATGAAAAAAGAAACAGATTGGGGTTTATAACAATAATGTTTGCCAATAGTCAAGGCCCAAACATTTATAAAACTGTAAGTTTTATAAGAATACTTACTAACAAAAGACATGATTGCCTTGGGGAAGCAGAGGAATAGGAATGGATAAAGGGGAAAAGATTATACCCATTGAAAAGTATGATAACTCAGCCTGAGCATCTGAAATCAAAAAGTAAAGTTTTATCAAAATAGATGAAAGAGGGGGAATTTTCAAAAAAGTATTTAAATAATTAAAATGTAGCTTTCTCGGGAAATTGTTATTTATTTATTCATTCATTCATGCATTCATTCTCTTTACATTTCCAGAAAGCATTTAAGGATGCTTACATAGTATCTTAAAGAAAATAGGATGAATATATCTGAGTGATGAAGCATAACAGAATCCATATAGGGCTAAGGAGGACAAGGCAGAGTCGTGTGAGGGTAACATTAAAACTCACACTGAAGGGACCAGTTGATCTGCCAGAGCCAGGGCTCAGATTCCTGCTAAATTGTCCAACAGGCAGTGCAAAGAAGGAGATGCCCTCACGTAGGTGCCCCTCATTATCTGTAATAAGAGCTGCCACGAAAACCACTCAAGTCCTAGAAAGCAGCACGCATTTCCCATTCTCAGATCAGAGAGGAATTTTTCCCTTGGGCTCTTATAAGGAGGGCACTGTGTAATGAAATAGCGACCTAGAAAACTAATTTCTACAGAAAGACTCATCCCAAAGCCATATGGAAAACCAAAATGTTAATTTACTCAAACAGACTGTGGGCTCCTTGAATTTCCACAAAATAAGCAGGTTTTAGTTTCAGATTAGAACAGGCAACGTTCCTAGATGTGCAATAAACCTGTGGGCCAAGGATACTGGGCTTGGTCATGGACCACAGGGCCAGAAATCCCTGGTCTTGATAGCTAAGGAAAGGGAGGAAAAAGGGATTCTTTTTCCAGTTTCCAGAAGTGCCACTGACTGTCTTTGTCAGTCCCCCTAAGAGGGTGGGAGATAAGGAGAAAATGTTTTCCTCTTCTGGAAACACTAGAAACAATTTCAGCAGCACTTAAATTTTTATTGACCTAAAAGCCAGAGTCGTAGTTGTAGGGATCACGGAAGGTAAGTCTATGCGGAAATGAGGGTCACCCTACAAGTGAAACCAGCAAAAAGCAATGCATAATAGGATAGTTTAGTGTAAGAGATAACCTCCAAATAGACATTTAGGGGAGGTGCTGTGTGTTTGAGAGAGAAAGAAAGAGAGAATCTTGTATTCAGGTACATTCTGGTTTGGGAGAAAGAGTAGTTCATCAAGTTCTTTTGAAGACATTTGAAATAACCCCTGAGCACCATCTAATTAAATTTGATTTTGTATTCATCAGGCAACCTCTGCTTATTAATTCAATTTCCAAGAGTCTGAGGAAGGAAAGTATGGTAGATTGATGCCAAAATAGCTGTAACTCTTTCCCTCCCTGGACCAGGGCTCCATGCAATGTGACTTTGCAACTCATGCCATTCATGGGCGGAGACTATTTCTTTCCACCTCTAACTCAGCCTTGTGATTTCTTTTGGCCACTAGAATGTGGTGGAAGTGACGGTATGCCTGTTCTAAGTGTTAAGTCTTAGGAGGGCTTGAATCTTTCTGTCTCTCTCTTCACACTGCACAACCCCATGAGAACACACTCAGGCAACCTGTTCAATAACACACAGAGCCCATTTACTCCTTTTTTTCTGGCTGATTGGCAGACAACACCAGACTTGTGGGTGAGGCCTTCTTAGGTCACCCAGCCTGCAGCCCAGCCACTGGATGACCACAAGAGCCTGACCAAGCCCAGAAAAGATCACCTGAGCCTGGCCCGGATCAGCAGAACTTTTTAGCTAATCTTAGCTATATGAAAAGAAAACAAAGGCTCCCTTGCTTTGAGTCTTTGAGTTTTGGCGTGGTTGTTATGCAGCTAACTACTGTAGGAGGGGATCCTGATAGGATAACTTGGCATGTTGGTTTGTGTTTCAGGACCTTATAAGTCAGCAGGGAAGTCCCTGAGCACTTGAGAAGCTCTGAATAGGTGGTCAAAGCTGAATTTCTAGGCTGGTGAAGAAGAGACCCTGCAGACAAGTGACTTTCCAAACACTCCCTC
This sequence comes from Galago senegalensis, assembly GCA_963575145.1. Taxonomy (NCBI): domain Eukaryota; kingdom Metazoa; phylum Chordata; class Mammalia; order Primates; family Galagidae; genus Galago; species Galago senegalensis. The sequence continues at coordinate 17,231 of CAUYTI010099608.1, read as the reverse complement.
CTGGGTCCCCAGCACGTATGAGGGGAAAGCCACATGGCTCTCTTGTGAGTAAAATGTCTCACAATTTAGGGCACCCATTTCCCCCTAGTTAACACTACAGAGAGGTGTTTTCTCTTGGAATGTCTTTGCTGCGGTTGCTTGGTACCGCCAGCTCTGTGGGCCTCAGCAACACCTCTCTCAGAGCAGGTGTTTTCCAGGGTGTTGGACTGGTTGCTTCGCCTCTCATCAGGGAAAAGACCGGGAGTTGTGCACACACGTACCTGTCATGAGGGAAGCAGGAAATACCAACTTTTAATTGGGTTCCTCAGCGGTCTCTGTGACCAGTTCTGACCTCCTGATATTTTCATTTCTTTGAATTTTGTCACCAATTTTATCGTGAGGAATTTAGCTCTGCTCAACGTTCAGGGCTGGGGGAGAGACGCAGCTGGATCTTGTCCATGCTCCTGTGAGCTGCCAGCATCTCTTAACACTGAGGCTGAGGCTGCTGATGGCCATTACTGCTGGGCCTGCCAATCCTTTGAGAGCAGGAGCGGAGGCCTCTGGGATTCACTAATGACACCCGAGAAGTGCGACAGGAGCGCTGCTGTCTTGAGGATGCCATTGTGAAACCGTGTCTGTCTATGTTGAGCAGAAATCAAAGATGGCGTTCCTTTCATAAACGAACGCTAAAGGAGTCGTATTAGAATCCTTGGGATGTCCTCACAGGACAATGGCAGGATTTAGGACTTAGTTCCTAAAATATCTGTGAACTCGGAGGGTATTTCTGTGAGATTAAGAATTTCACACAGTTTTTCTCCTTTTTGGAAATGAAAAGAGTCAGAGCATTATGGTGACCCATTCCTGGAGTTAGAACAGAGTGCCTGATTTGAGACACATGTAGCAAGCATCCTTGCCCTGCCATACTAACTCTACGCCCCGCGGTAAGTTACTTAGCTTTCCTGAGGCTTCATAAGGTGAGAATGGTACTAAATTTGTCAGAGGATTAAGTGATTTAAATGTGTATGATTCCTAGCAGAGGACTTGCAGCAACTAACATGATAAATGGTAGTTCTTTTTTTCACCTTTTCTGACTTTTAGTTTTATTACTGTTTGCTTGCTTGCTTATAAATTTTTTACTCTCCAGAATGAAGGAAAAGCAAGATGGCATTTATTCAATTTTCTCATTTATGTAAATGTGTAGCAAAACAATGGTCCAAATTTAAAAAAAAAAAATCCCAAAGCTATAGTCATAACAAGATGCATCGTTATTTCAAAGATGTCCTTTCTGTTCATTTTCCTATTTACATTATTTTAAAAAGCACTTAATTTCTTCACACTTAGTTTTTGAAAATCATTTGTGCCATTTGCCTTTCATTCTCTTATTAATGTTTCCATATCGTTGGAGAATTCTCATCCCTCCCCCAAGTTATTAAAAAAAATAGACTGGTATGAATTTTCAGCAGCTTAACTAGAATCACTTGCTTCTGAAAATAAAGTCAATCGGGTTCATTTCCAAAGATGAAACAACCATTTTCTAGGAGAAGCAAAACTGAATTATAACTGTCTTGTGTGTTTGTGCCTGTACTGGGAGATATTTCATGTTGATAACTATGCCAGTCTTTTGTAGTATTTGGCCAAAGCAGAATATGGTAAGAAAACAGTCAAGAAAGCATTCAAAGTAGAGGGAAGGGAACTTGTCTTGACTGGTCAATCGCTACATCTCTCATCCTTATGCCAGGCTCTTCCCAGATGTTGCTCTCATAACCCCTGCTCCCACAAGCGAGCATTTTAATCTTCCATATTCTGAATGGAAAATGGGAGCCCCAAGATTTCAAATGGCTTGCATACAGACAATGAGTTTGAACAAAGGGCTGCTTGACTTTCAGGTCCCTGCTGTTTCTATCCCCAGCTGTCTGTAAGGCAGCGAGTCTTACCCTTGGCTACATAGTGGATTTGGGAAGCTTTAAAAAAATAACAATGTCCAACACAATCCTAAAGAAGAAGAACAAAGTTGGAGGAGTCACATTACACAATTTTTTACTATGAGGCTTTAGTAATCAAGACAGCATTGCATTGTGAAAGAACAGACACATAGGATCGGTGGAGCAGAATAGAGACCTCAGAAACACAGGGTCACACAAATGTATTCAACTGGTGTTTGACAAAGGAGTAAGGCAATCCAAGGATTTCTGTTAGTACCATTCCCACTTTATGAAGTCTCGGGAAAGCTAAGTAACTTGCCATGAGGCATAGAGTTAGCATGGCAGAGCAAGGATGCTTCCTAAGTGTTTTGCAAATCCAGGTGTTCTGTTCTTATTCTAGGAATCATTCACTCTAATGTTCTGAGTCATTTCTAGCAGGAAGAAATGACATGCTTTTCAATGCATAGTACTAGAACAACTATGAAAGTCCATAAGTTTAAAAAGAAAAAAGAATCTAGACCAGCAGTTCTCAACCTATGGGTCACGACCCCCAGGAACTGTATTAAAGGGCCATGCCATTAGGAAGGTTGAGAACCACTGGTCTAGACAGAGAGCCTATGTGAAACCATAGAACTGTGAGAAGAAAACATAGGCGGAAGGCTAGGGTTTGAAGAGTTTTTAGATATTCCTAAAAGTGTGCTTTATAAAATATTTTTAGCTTATACTTTATTAAAATTAAAAACTTCTGTGAAAGACATGGTGATAAGAATCAAAAGACATGATACAGAATAGGAGAAAATATGTGTAAAACCCATATCTGATAAAGGACTTCCTTCCAAAATTCACAAAGAACTCTTAAAATTCAACAAATTTTAAAATGGTCAAAGTTCCGAACAGACAATGTCAACAAAGAGGATATATAGATGGAAAATTAGCGTCTAAAAGGATAGTCAGCGTCTTTCGTTATTAGGGAATTGCAAGTTACAATAATGAGATCTCACTAATCAAAATGGCTAAAATTTTAAAAAAGTAAAACCTGACAATCAATTGCTGACTAGGATACAGGAGGTCACACTTGTCGCTGGTGGGGATGCAAAGTAGTATAGCCACTTTGGAAGACAGTGGGCAATTTTTCACAAACCGTAATGTTATCATACTGTACTTAGTGATCAAACACATTTACAGATTTGAAAATCAGTAAATCAGTTATTTACTTCAAAACTGATGTCCATATAAAACTCTGCTTGTGAATGTTTATCTAAGGTGAGACAATTAAGTTCATGGACTCATCATAGAAAAAGTGCTATACACCTAATTGCTGGATATTAGTATGGTCACCAGATAGCCAAGGGAGTGCTGTGAGGGAGACCATAGTGATACTTAGCAATAAGGTATATAGCACTTTTTCTAGGATCAGTTTGTGAAATTACTTGACAGACCTTTGTAAGATGACAGCTTTGATGGCCATTCTAAAAAAAGAGTTCCAAAATTGCTTTGAAGGGTAGGCTAGGCTCTGGCATCATAGCTTTCCAAGGGGAGTACATTGAAGGTGACCAGGGTGATATTCAGCAAGGAGATATATACTGCTTTTTCTTTCTTTCTTTTTTTTTTTTTTTTTTTTTGAGACAGAAACAAAAATTGTCCCCCTAGGTAGATTGCACTGGCAACACAGCACACAGCAACCACAAACTATTGGGCATAAACAATTCACATGCCTTAGCCCCCCCAAGTAGCTGGGACTATAAGCACTGGCCATAATGCCTGGCTGTTTTTCTGCTCAGTTGTCATTGTTGTTTAGCTGACCAGGGCTGGGTTCAAACCCAGCAGCCTCAGTGTATGTGGCTGGTGCCATAACCACTGTGCTATAAGGCACTGAGCCTATAGTACTTTTTCTATGAGGAGTTTGCAAACTTAATTGTCTGACCCCATAGGAACTTTATTCATAGTTGTCAAAACTAAAAGCTACCAAGTTTGTCTCTTCAGTGGTTAATGAACAAACTGTGAGAGACAATGGGATATTATTCATCAATAAAAAGAAATGCACTATCAAGCCACACACACACACACACACACACACACACACACACACACACAATAGTATGAATCTTAAATGCAGGCTAAGCAAAGAAGCCAGTATGAAAAACCTACATATTATATGATTCTAATTACACAACATTCTGGAAAAGGCCTAGAAAGATGGTAGAAAGATGGTTTCCAGGGGGTTAGGGGAAGGGAGAAGGGGTTGAATAAGTGAAGCTTAGGAGATTATTCAGGTCAGTGAAAGTACTCCATAAGATACTGTAATCATGGTTACATAACTTTGACACCTTTGTCAAAACCATAGAACTTTATAGCACAAAGAATGAACCTTAATGTATGCAAATCTTTCAAAAATCATTTAGGGGATTGGAGAATCCCAGGATGAAATTCAGAATTGTGACAAAACAATCTAACTGTTTTACAAATACATCAAATCGCCTTACTGAAAAGTGTGAAGAAAAAAGGTGCTGACCATTTAGAAATGAATGGAGTCTATCAGAGCTGTACATTAGTACTCTCTCTAGATGATGAAGTCACTTCCTGTGGGGGCTCAGGTTAGCAGTGCCGATGCTGCTGTCCACGTACAATGGAACTGAACAGGAAGTAACTGGATGAACAATGGTGGAAGCTACCTTTCCCACGGTTGGTGTGGGAGGTTACTGACAAGCAGGAAGAGGAGGCTAACATCAGCCATGTGGTGGTGGGTCAGAGTTGGAGACAGCAGTGTGAATGCCTTTTGACTTAATACAGGTAAAAGTGATAGAAATATCTATCTGTAGGTAGGTATGTGTATGCACATATATTTCCTTGGTTTGTCAGCTGAGAAGGCCTAGAATTTATCACACCCCCATAGCAATGAGCACATGTAGCACTAAGATCTTGGTTTCTAATATCATTCTACAACAAAAGGGACCAGATCTGGGATAAATGGCTGATGCTAGCACTACAGTAAAAGGTATATAGTTGCTCAGGGAGTATCTTCTAGTGCCAAAAGACAAGGAAGTGCTTGAACACACATACACACACACACACACACACACACACACACACACGAAGACACAATAACAGGGATAGGTTGAAAGGGCAAAGAGGCAAATGAGAGCCCTCTCAGTGGCCAAAGGTGTCACACTGAGCAACAACACATAGTACTGCACTGAAACCCAAAGCATAAAGTAAACATGTATGGGTCCATACTAACATGATTGAATTACTGAACAAATAAATAAATGAAGGAGAATAGGCAAATTTCCTTTGCTAAAGAATTCCTGATGATTTATGTAGGCCTCATGGAAGTGGAACATAACTTCTCATTTCTTCAGTGTGGATTGAGCATAGTCACTTCCCTCCAAAGAGTATAATCTGGAAAGAAAAAAAAAGAACAACTTGTTACGAGAGAAATGTGATATACATAACCTCAGCCTGATGATCAAGGTCAACATCAACAGTGATCAGTCTGGTTGTTAGTATTGGCATTTGCCCTTGAGCTGACAAGAATGGCCCTTTCCTTCTATGGTCTTTCTTCTCAATAGCAAACAATCACAGTCTAATCATGAGAAAGGCATTAGACAAACCCCCAAAGGAGGAACACTTTGCAGAACAGTTAAGGTCATCAAAAAGGAGGGAAATATGAACGGTATCACAGCCAGGAAGAGCCTAAGGAGACATGATGACTAAATGTAATTGGGGGATCTTAGATGGAATCCTGGAAAACAAAGGATACTAGGGAAAATCTGAGCTTGGAGGAATAAAGTATAGACTATAACAACGTATTGATACTGGATCATTGATTGCAACAAACGTACCATACTCACATAGGACGTTACAAATAGGGGAAATTAGGTGTGAGGTATATGGAAACCCTCTCTACTACCTTTGTCATGTTTCTGTAAATCTAAAACTGTTAGAAAATAAAGCATTTATTCAAATTTTTTTTAATAATGACTGGCGACCATCCTGAGATTCTGATTTAATTTGGTCTGGAGTGTGGTCTGACCCTTGGGACTTTTAAAAGCTCCCCCAGGTGATTCTGATTTGTTGCCAGCAAACCACTACTCTAAGGGAATAGTTTCTATGAACAAGTTGCTTTTTCTTCCCTTTACCTTCGTGTTTTAATTATAACAAATACTCCAACATTATCCCTGATGGAATAACAGTGTGACTTAGTGATTTTAGTTGTTTGAATGCAATAGTTCTTTAAATATACAGCCAGTGATACGGAGCTTAGAGAATAATATTCCCCATTAAATACAAAATCTTGTCCAAGAAGCTTGAAACACCAGAAAGGGTTAAGGGAAAGGGAGAGTGAGGGCAGATTATGCTAAATGTGAGTTTAAATTGATACATGGTGGGGATGCCTTTATTTTCCCCAACTCCTATAGGTACTTGGAGTTGAGATATCACCTAAATTTTAAGAGCAAAGGGTTTATCTTTAATTAGATAGTAAATATCTGCTCTGGGGTTTGATGGTGACAAATGAGATGAAAGCATTACCTGCTGGAAAGTGCAGAGTAGAGGATCAGGAACCAGGAACTGGATTCCTTGGGCCAGTCTGTTTTCCCATGGCAGCCTGAGCTCCTGGGACTTCTTACCTGGTGCTGGAGGTGACTGAGGACCAGATTGTACAGACCTCCTGCATCCTTCTGCTGTCCTATCTTCACCAGCATTCGTGAAGTTCACGTTGAAAAGAGAGACAGGAGAAGTGAAGGAGCCTTGCTTCCTCACCTGCAGGCAGGGATGGCACTTGATTTGGTGTTTTAGTGAGGCTATTTTTAGACCTACAGTATCTGCCTAAAATCCTAACAGGCCAGGAGATCACTCCCTACACGTTAAGATATGCAAAAGATTTCTTTTCGCTCTCATTTTTCTTCCTCAAATAATCTTTAGTAGAAATTCTTGCTTTTTGTGAAAATCTGTAAGAACATTAAACAACCAGAAAACATTTGCTGATTGGGTCTTAGACTATGCTAGGCTCTCAGGGATGTATTTTAGAAGTGAAAAACATTAGTTGCCTTTGTTCATTCATCCCAGCAATATTTGAGTGCACGTCATGTACCAAGCATCTGCTTGGTTACTGCAGATTAAACAGTACTCGTAAACAAAAAACAATAAGTAGGTTTGGGTCTTCTTCCTTAACAGTCCAAGACCTTACAGTCTAGGTAGGTTGGTGGTTCTCAGTGAAGGGTGACTTTTGCCCCCCAGAGGACATTTGTCAATGTCTAGAGAAATAGTTATTACGACTGGGAATGGTGGGGGATACTATGTGGTCTAACGGGCAGAGGCCAGGGATGCTGCTAAACATCCCATGATATACAGCTCAGCCCTCTACAGAGAAGGATTACGAGACCCAAAATATCAGTGATGCTGTGACTGAGAAACCCTGTAAGTCCAGGGGGCTGTTCCTTAAGCAGAGAACATACTCTCTACATAAGAATTAAACAAAACAAGCTTTAAAGCAATCTCCCGCCTTCCCTTTACCAGATAACATCAGAACAGAAGAGGACCCCTAGTTGAAGGGAGAGGAAAAGTTACCTGGGACTGTCTCTGCCCTCAGGCGGGATATGTTGGTAGCGCTGCAGAGAGGAAGCTCAGCGGGTCTCAGGAGTTCTAACTGTCACAGCCCAGGCCAGCGGCACATCTAGTTAAATCAGGCTGCCCAAAGACAGGACTCGAGATGTCTCCTTTTCACTGGGAACAACAAAGTTTCTTCCATCCTTTCAAATAACTTACCAAGAGCCAAGGACACTCTTATAATTTTAAATATAACGTTTGCATTTACATTGAAACGACCATAACCATTTTATATTGTTTTACTTATGTATGAGTATTAGCTATAAAGTTTAAAAGAAAAAAAGCAGCCTTTCAACTGTGCTGTTCTGTGTAGATACCAGGCACATATAGCTATTTATATTTAAATTGGTCGACATTAAATTTAAAATTCATTCCTCAGTTGCACTAGCTACATTCGAAGTACTCACCAGCCACATCCGACTATTGGCTGCTGAATTGGACAGTGTGGACAGAGGACATTCCTATTATCACAAAGTCTCTTAGACAACAGTCTTACAAGCCTCCATTTCTAAGGATTCTTGTCAATATGCATAGTTATTTCTAAAAAAAAGCCTTGTTTCCTAGCAGCTGAGGCACTGGGGCAATGCTTTGCGTTATCTCATTACCATTGTCTGTTCGAAGCACACAGACATATTCTGCTGGGGGGATCATCTCTTTTTTGACATGGAATTTTGTGAAGGGTTTATGTAATGGATGTCAGGTAATGTATCAGATGATTAAAACTATGATTTTCCAGAAGGGGTAACAATGTAAAATTCAAGTCGATAACTCCTGTAAGGCATTTCTAATCTAAGTCAAGTGTGTATTGTTAAATATTAATTCCATTAAGATATGTCAGTAGGGAATTAAGATATGTGACCCAAATATATTTCTTTTTAGTAACTGAGTATAATAGAGAACTAGCACTCAGTGGATCTCAACTGAAGATAGCGTAGAAAGAAGGGGTAAGGGGAGGATCAGAATTTTGAAAAAAACGCATTATACTATTCTGATGTACCCAATCCAGGTAGGGATAGTTCAGAGATATGGAAAGAATAATTAGTGTGCCTTTTGCCATTGTATGATAGGGAGGGCGGAGCTTAACAAAAGACCTTATCTCTAGAAATTTTGATTCAGTACACCTTGAGTGGGGTGTAGGCATCCACTCCATTCTCTCTTGCTTGCTTTCTTTTAAAAGACTCTCCTGGCTACCACCCTTCCCAGATCATTTAGGATTATCAACTGGGTTTAAAGAAATAACCTTAGGCAATCTTTCCCATTATGAGGTGTCTCTAGAAAATTTGCAAGCTGTGTAATACAGTCTATTCTTGGAAGGATTTTCTGATCAGTACCTGATGTGAAAATATTGTGTGCTGGTGATCAAAGATGTCACGTGCACAGAGAGTACACTAGCTACAGAGGACATTCAGCTGAGGAAATTTAGGAATCCATTTCATATTTTTGGTCAGGCTGAAAGGTACCCCACTTCCACAGAAAGGTGAGCCAGGATTGTGTGCGCAGGGCCAACTGTTCTCCAAAGGGCCTGCTCACCTTCCCTTGGATAACTATTTAGGGTACCCAGAGTCTGGTCATAGAGCTTTGCCATTCTGTTAGTATCGGAAGGCTATCACTAGCCGTAGAGAAGTGGTCTATCAGAATGACACCCAGCTCTGCTGATAGATAGAAAACTTCAAAACCATCCCCCACCCAGTCCCTATTTAAATCCTAGAATTTCACACCATGTTTTCTAGACATACTAGCTCTGAATAGGCCTCTGTTTTTCACTTTCATTTTCTCTCGTTGACTTAGAATAGTCTTACCTACGTTTTGTGTTTTCCTCATTCCTGGGTTGAAATTCTCTCCAGGTAGAAGTTCACTTTTCCCCATGATATGTAAAATGTTGATCACTTAGAGGTTTAAAAGAGTACGGTGGAACTCCTGTCTTAGAGAACCATTCCAAATATAAATTGCTTTTGGTGATGTACAACAGATAGCAGGGAAAAAAATCTTCTCTCCACTAGAAAATGACCACCCAGAGCTTCCTCTTTCGTTTAAGGACATCAGAACCTGGTGGTTAACGGTAAAAAGAAAGGAGGAGCCTGTGAGGAGACTAGAGAAGCTGGTCTGTCGACAGTTAAGGTTCAACTCTAATAAAAGTTTATGGTGAGCATTTTTCTGTTGAGTCTACCTGAGCCTGGGATAGGAGAGGTATGAGATACCCTAAAATCCTGGGAGCCCTAATTTTTAGGCTACCCTAAAATCCTCAGGGATAACTTTGCTAGGTTATCCAGCTAATCAGGGAGGAGGATCCTAAAACCACTTAGAATTTAGGCTTAAAAGATTCACTAACACTTTGAAAGGAAGGAAAGGAAAGAAGGAAGGAAGAATTCCGGAGTAACCTATGTCATTCTCTGGTACATATTGGGGTGGCACGAGAAAAAGAAAACCCACAGTACTTGGTCTTTGTTCCAGATTCTGACACAGAGCTCCCAATACCCCCTGAAAATTCCTGAGAAGCTGGAGGAGTGTCTTTTGTTTGCTAATGAGGTGATCAAAGGGAGCAGTGCTTAGATAACCAGATTAAAGGCTGGTCACCACCTGATTAGAAAATCAGAGTTAAAAACAAAAAGGTTAGAGTTATTAGTCCTGCGTGCACTACCACCACCCTCCAGAGAGGGAAAGGGGCTAGAGATTGAGTTCAGTCACCAATGGTGGGTGATTTGGGAAATCATGCCTATATCGGGAAGATGCTTCCATATAAACCCTGAAACAGTGAGGCTTAGGGAGTTTCTTGGTTGGTGAACTCATTGATATGCAGGGGTGGTGACTTGCCAGGAGAGGGTGTGGAAGCTTTGTGCACCCCAACACCCTAACACCTTGGTCCTGCATGCCTTGCCTGATGCATCTCTTCCATTTGGCTATTCCTGAGTTATATCCTGATAATAATAATAAAACTGTAACGTAGAGTATAGAGCTTTCCTGAGTTCTGTCAGTCATCCTAGCCAATGTCTGAACTTGGAAAACGGTTGTGGGAACTCCCAAATTTGTGGTAGGTTAGACACAAGTGCAGGTAGCCTAGGAACCCTATGTGCAGCTGGCATCTAATGTGAGGCCACCTTGCAGAACTGAGCTCTTACTTTGTGGGGTGCTAACTTTTAACTGTGTTAACTTTGGGTAGATAATGTCCATATGAAATTTAATTGTTTGCCACCAGCTTGTGTTGGGACCCGAAAAGACGCTGCTGAGAGACCACCTTGCACACATGAAAAGTCAAGGAGGGTTTTTATTTCTTTTGGGCATATGCTCAGGTTACTCCCATTTACAGCATAGTTGTGAGGGAGTAGCCCTGAAACAATGGCCAGAGAAGTTTTTATACACTTTCTCGCAGGGTACTATGGGTTGCAATAAAATGCTAGGGAAGGTGGCTGGGGAAGAAGTTAGTGGTCATTGGGGAGGTCTGGGGTTCTGACAGGTTGACTGTCCTTTCATGGTTGGGGTCTCCACGGGGGTTAATAGTGTGTGAACTTCTGATTGGTCTTTGCTACCTGGGCTGTTAACCTCATTTACGGCCTGTGCCTGCTGTGGAGCTTCCTGCGGTCTCTTCACTTGTTCAGAGAATCAGATTTGGTTGATGTTGGAATGACATAGCTGATAAAATGGTGAACAAGAATAGACACAATTCTGCTCTCAAAATTTATAAATAGTATCTTAATGCACTTGTTGGGGTTATTTAGCACTACGATGGCCTCTTTGGATCTTCTCATCCCGGTCTTTAAAGGCTGAGCCTTATGGACCATATCAATGGGCATTCTTCCTTCTGTCTTTAGTTGGGTTTGACCAATGTGGTACCCTGGTGGGGAATTGAAAGGAGAAAGGTGAGTGAAGTTAGGGTATGGTTTCCCTCAAATTCACCTTGGCAGACCAACTTGGGCCTTGTCTCTCTTTTAGGCAGTCTTCTCAACGTGGATTTCTTCTTCTTGGGCCCAGAGACTGCTCCTTTTTCTTGTCTCCTTGTGCTTAGTGATGGTGACAGCACTTCCGCTTCTAACCTTGGATTATTGCCTGCAAATCCTTATGGTTCTATTATACCCTGCATTTACCCTTGTACAAATCAAACTTCTTTGAATTACCCTAATGTAACTGTTCCATTTTATTGGGACCCTGGCTGATACAAGCACTGTCAATTTAAATGTGGGATTTATGTTTGCCAATATGTTGATTTCTGTTTTAGTACAGTTGATACTAAGCCAGATGTTCATCTGCTTAAGAAGGTCACCCTGGTTTGCAGTGATAAAATCCTATCAGAATAGACTGTTTCTCTTCCTATTTCCTTTGGCAGGAGCGTATATACTCAATGAGGTAGAGAGAAGGGGAGCTAGAACATTAGTTCTGTTTTATGGCATTTATAGCATTGCCAAAATGTTCTTCTTACTCATTATGATTCTGGCATTAATACTATATTCAGGCTTTGAGGATGCATTGATAGTCTGGTATTTTACCAAGATGATACATGCTGATGAGAGGTTAATAAAGGTTGCAAAAAGTCATTGTTATTAACTATTTTATTGGTGAGCTGGAACAGGATAGTAACACTCAGAAGTTTAATAGTTGTGCCGGAAACATGTTTCCTTTCATGATAAACATTTGAGAGAGAGAAAGAGAGCGCCCAGAAATGGGTTATGAAGAAAGCACACAATGTGTCCTTTTATCTTTTACTTAAAAGAGGTTCTGCCATGGAGAACCATCTCATGAAATTTACATTTGTTATTGATCTTTCTGTCTGAGCCTTACCCTAGCACCTCCATTACAATATATTAGAAGCCGTTTTTCCAAATTATGAATGTCTTATAAAAAGACATGAACTCTTAAGTCTGGAGCCTTTCATAAGAATCCCTGTGCCAATATAAGCACTCTTCTATTTTCCTTATTTTGCTTCCTAAAGTCATTACTGAAATATAAATTAGGATGACCAGACAGGACAATCAAAGATGGTTTCAACCCATTATTATCCATTGCTCCATGGGTAAGAGGGGAAGCGTTCTCAGAAGATGGTGCACATTCACACTTCAGGAGAATTGGTGAGAGGCAACCTACATCCTTGATCACTAACTTAGACAGATACAAGCAATTTCAAAGGTCATCTACTGCCTAATGCTATAGATACAGAAACCGAGTCCCAGAGGTATTAAAGACTTACCCAGGAACACAGCTGTATTAGTTTGTCAGTGTTGTTATAAAAAATTCTCACAAACCAGGTGGCTTAAACAACAGAAATTTAGTATCTCACAGTTCTGGAGATTGGACATCCAAAATCACAGCATTGGTAGACTGGTTCCTTTTGAGGGCTGTAAAGGGAAGATCTGTTCCAGGCCTCTCTCTGGCTTGTGGATGGCTGTCTTCTCCGTGTTTATTCACATTCTCTTACCTCTATGCATATTTGTGTCCAAACTTCCCCTTCTTATAAGAACGCCAGTCCTCATTGGTTCTTATTGGATTAGAACCCACCCTGAAGACCTTATTTTAACTTAATTATATTCCCAAAGATCTATTTCAAAGTAAAGTCACATTCTGATGTACTGGAGTTTAGGACTTCAACATATGGATTTTGTGGCAGAAATAAATCCCACTCAGCATATCAGCTGTCTAAAAACTGATAGGGACCTCAGTTCTCTGATACCCTTGTTAGTTATTTTCCTGTTACACTACCATGTCTTTTAGTATTCTTGCTGATACGGAGAAGATCATTCCCTTTTTCACAGAGGTAAGATACAAGGGTATGGTTAGAGTCTCAATTTCACAGTCACTTCAAATGATGCAATTCAGGGGAATATAGGCCAAAGTAAATTTAGGGGAGTTATGGTCCTTATTAATGAACATGTTTACCTTGGAAATAAAGATAAACAATGAGGTTTTGATTATTATATGGCTGATAGTGTTAAATCTTTGAAGTTAGACATAAAATACTCCTAGGCTTATTTCATGAACTCTGGTTTATATTATTAAATTGTGATAATAAATGAGTCTGTTCAGTTATTTTCCTCTTTGACTTAATCTCTCAACCCCTGGGAGCAGGTTTCCAGGATGTCTTTCTAGATGCCTTATGGATGAACCTTTGGCAGAACCACTGCCAATTCAGGCCTTAAATCTCCTAAAATCATTTTGCCACTTCAGGCATGCTGAAAGCACACGAACTTTAGGAGGCAGTCAAATCAGTGCCAGATATTTTAGGGACCTGTTTACACATTGGTAGACAGGATATTTTTGTTATGTGGTCTTTTCTGGAAGGGGACTCTAAAACAAGACAAATAAACTCTCAGTTTATACACCAGGTCACCAAAGTCAATGTGGGTTGGTCATCCTCACATTAACTAAAATTACTTTGATTAGAGCTTGGAACAGAAGAAAAATAATAGTGTGTTAATCTCTCTGGCAATGACTCCATTCTTTCTATTCTTACATGGCCTAACATGTGTATTTTAAGCGAGGGAACCTGATGATAAGAGACAAAATATGACTAATACAAGAATGCAGCATGCTTACTCCTTCCTAGACCTTTATCTTTGTGTCAGGGTAGCAGCTGTGATGCAGAACTCAGGCGTAGTAATATCTAGCAAGATTCACTAGGGACACATATAAACCAAGTCACAGAATATGTCTCTTGGTTCTTAAAAGAGTTAGTAGGTTTTAGAATGTGCCCCCACAGTCCCCCTCACCAGCAGTGTTTCCCAAAGCCCGTCTCATATACCTTTAACATATTCCAAGGAAAAAATTTCAGTGATTAAACCAATTTGGAAAATGCCACATACTGCATCTGTCTCTTAGATATTCATCACGTATATTGGAATATTGCAAGCTTTGCCATACCTCGCAGTGAAGAAGACATTTAACTGTCCTTAACCAGTTGTTTCCCAAAGTTATCTGGTCATGAAAACATTTGTCCATGTACAACTTCTAAGTTGCAAGCAACCTATTTTGAGAAATCCTATCTAAAATTTATATAAGTTGAAGAAATACACATTTGAAAAAGAAGGTAGTTCAAGTTTATAAGTAATGGAGCCAGAGGTCTACAGCAGGAATGAAATCCTAATCTAGGCTGTGTAGGCTTTCCATTCATACAGTCTTTCAATGGTAGGCATGTGGATGACTGTGTAAGTGTGTGTGTGTGACCTGGGTAATAAGGTGGCTAAAGACAGAAAAAGAGCATGAGGCTAATGATCAGTTTGGGGCCTTTATTATGGGTTTGTGCTGAGACTCACTAGCTCTATTAGTTAGCATGGGTGCTATTGTGCAACCTCCATCCCTATGTACCACTCAGGTCTTTAGTGCCCAGGGCCCTCTCTGTAAACTTCGGACCTCAGCAAACACTGTCTGGAGGTGGAGAGGAGGAAGAGAATGTTGTCAGGCTGATGACATAATGTCTACAGTGTTTGGGTCACCTCAGCAGGAGCAGAGGGTTTGATTCAAAGGGCAGTGTTGTTCCCAAGGGAGATGTGAATAATTGACACCCTATGGAAATTGTCCAGCACAGCCTGATTCAGCCCCATGACATGTTGGTATTAGATGCTTATATAACAAAGATTCTTTGGTTTTAAGCAACAGAAACTACCTAGAACTAGCTAAGAAAACAAGAGACTTTTGGAGGAAGATACTTAAGCATATGATGAAATTTAAAGAAATTAAACAGCCAAGTTTTCAGAGTCCAGAAACATGACAGCTCAAGAGGTCTTCCTTAAACTCTCAGTTTCTGTGAGACTTTGTAGACTCAATTTGGGGTCCACTGTCCACCTAGTCCATTTAGCTATGGCATAGCCAACCACCATCTCTCTCTCTTCTTTCTTACTAGAATTTTGATTTGTTCAGGAAAGTGAACAATCTCAAGGAAGATAGGTCCCTTCTCCAATCCTAGTGGATGGATTATATAAATTTGGACAGTCTAAACCAATCATAGAAATTCTATTTCTCTTTCTCAGTAATTGGTCTGGGGTGGCCATGTGACCCTATTCTAACATAGGAGATAGATATAATATCTATCTCCTGGCTGGATATATATATAATATCTATCTCCTGGCTGGATATAATCCTAGGAAAGTTTTTTTTTTTTCCTTATAAAAAGGAACAGCAGATTTAGCTGGCATGGCTCCTTCTCCATTTTCTTTCCCCTTATTCTCTGAATGCAGACACAATGTCTGGAGGGTCAGCAGCCATCTTGGGACCATGCGGTGACAAGCACAAGAGGAAAGTTGTGTGCTAAGCATAGAAGACACAAAGAAGAAACAGCCAAGGTCCCTGTATGGTTGAGCTGTCACACACTGACAATGGACTACATACCTCTTGATTTGTTCTTATTTGAAGAAAATGGTACTTGTTGCAATTGCAGTGAACTTTAACAGGTTATTATCATTGATATTTTTACTTACAACCAAAAGCATTCCCATGGTTTTTGTATGGTAAAAACATGGGTGCTGGGAACCAACTCCTATGGCTCAGAGAATGATTCTCAGATTTTTAATAGAGCAAGAAGAGATGGCTCCTGAAATGGTGAGATATTCAAAAGTGTACAACCAACACCACCCGAGTGCCTGGAAATCTCATCACTGCTTCAGAGCACAGACAGGGAAACCCTGTTTGTACCACTAGATGCCTATCATAGGCAGAATTAATGACCTAATTAATTTTACTGATTTTTATTGACCCCCCTCATCATCTGCTTGATATTTTTCTAAGTGACAGGGATAGACTGATAAAGACAGAATCTTGGCTCTCCCTGAGCTAATATCGTATAAAGAAAAGTCAACAATAAACACAAAAAGAAATGAGCAGGATCACTTCAGATAATGAGAAGCTCTGTAAGAAACACAAAATAGGGTGTTATGCCAGAGGATAAAGGGAAGCTGTGTCCATGGAAGGCCTAAAAAGTGATACTGGAAATGACCCTTGACTTGCAGCAGGAAGCTAGCCATGTGAGCCTGAGGGCTTAGCCTTTTAGAAAGGAATGGCCAGTGCAGAGTCCTTGTGCCAGGAATGAACATGACCTGCTGGGAACACAGAATGAACCATTAGTGGGAGTCCCTTGCATAGGGAGGCTGCCCACACTCATCTCGTGGTAATGTCCCAGCAACTGAGCTCATTGGCATCATGACAGATCTTGAGGCTGCTGACTGAGCTCTGTGTTATGGGCAAATTGTCTTATCACCTGCTTCAGGCTTTCAGAGCTCAGGGGATGGGAGTGCTAAGGGACAGTCTATGCAGTGGACTCTGACGAAAGCAACTGATTCCCTTCTGTCTTTTCCCTGTGAGAATGATCTATCATTCCCAGCCCTCGTACTTCAGCTCCTAGGAGACTGGCTTTCCCCAGAGCTGTCAGGGTTAGCTTCCCTTGGAATGGGCTCAGTTCTGTTCTAGAGAAACTAGTAGAGCATTCAGCTGGCACACAGCTGCTTCAGGACCACACCCTCAAATTACAGCTGCCACGGTTGATATGTCTAGTGCTTGAGAGCCCTCACCCATGGAGAGGCCCATGCAGAGAGGCAGGAAGCCTATAAGGCCCTGGGCTGTGGCTCCCAGCCTGCTGAGGCTGGTCTTACCTGGCATCATTGTCAAGTGATACTTATCAGTGCAGCAGTCACATGGAGATCACAGGGCTAGAAGCTCCTTCAAAGGTCATCCTGTTCTGCATTCCTCATGTGCCTGGCATTACCCAGAACAAGTGTGGAATGCCACCACCCCCATTTCTAGCAGGTTGCC
>CAUYTI010099605.1:0-10021 GCA_963575145.1 Galago senegalensis | reverse complement strand
GCCATGGCATCAGGCTCACAGCAACCTCCAACTCCTGGGCTCAAGTGAGTCTCCTGCCTCAGCCTCCCAAGTAGCTGGGACTACAGGCGCCTGCCACAACACCCGGCCATTTTTTTGGTTGCAGCCATCATTGTTGTTTGGTGGGCCCGGGCTGGGGATTCGAACCCGCCACCTTAGGTGTATGTGGCTGGCGCCTTAGCCGCTTGAGCCACAGGCGCCAAGCTGAGATACAAATGTTTATTAAATTTATTTCCCAATGAATATGGTCAAATTATAACTCACAGTAGGCATTTTTCCAATTCATTTTATTGTTTAGATATGTCCTTATAGAATTATTTTAGTATTCATTCTTCCTCTGCTTCTTCAAAATAGAGCTTGGTAAATTGCTCCCTATTCTGAACAAACTGGGAAACAGTTTATACTTACCTGACCTTGATTTTAGTTTTAATGTTTGTTTGTAGAATTTTTCAGTTCTATTAAAGGGCAGAGTAAGCCAGGAAGTATTATTTTAGCCAAAGTGTCTAATTTTTTTTTTTCCACAGGTTAGAATTGTTGAAAGAATCCTGATACATTTCTACAATGGCCACTGCCCAGCTCTCTCACTTATTCACAGTACAAAAGGCATCTAAGGTATTTGTTAAGAATTAAAAGAAAACCGATGACCATTTAGTAAGTTAGTTTGGAATCATGATTTTAATCTTTGGTGTTTTTTTTAAATTTTAAGCCGCAATTTTATCAGTTAATTGGCACATAAAATTCTGGGAGAGTATGTGTTCATTTTAACTGCCTAATGGACTGAAGATATTCAGAAAATTAAAATAGATTTCTACAAAGTAACTTACTGGTTGCTTGTTTCATGGCTATACAGTACATTTAGATCTTCCAGAGTGAAAGAAATCATAAATAAATACATGTTTAAAGAAAACAGTTTTTTGTTAGACATTTACTTCCTGAAGCAATTAGGAAACTTTTGTTGCACACTGTGATGTAATTATAAGAACTGAAGGGGAGGACAGTGAGAGAAACAGATGGCAGGAGCCTGGGGAAGTAAGCCAGGCCTGGCAACCTGGCTGGATCGACCTGGACAGGTTTAGCTTGTCCCAAGACATTCATTAATGCATCATATGTTTTTCACTGAGACTCAATAATATTTAATATATGTAATGGTGTGTTATTCACTGCAAGAATACATAAGAAAAGGTCATCTAGAAATCTATAATCTGGTTAAGGAAATAAGATCCATAGGAGTTAAGTCAAGATGAAAAGCAGCATATGATTTACATACATATGAAAAAGAGTAGGGCAATACAAATCTTAGTAATATAGAGATTTAGTGTGGACTGCAATGGTCCTCTTGAAAGACATAGGATTGGCTCGGCGCCTGTGGCTCAAGTGACTAAGGCACCAGCCACATACACCTAAGGTGGTGGGTTCGAATCCAGCCCAGGCCCGCCAAACAACAATGATGGCTGCAACCAAAAAATGGCCGGGCGTTGTGGCGGGTGCTGTGGTCCTAGGTACTTGGGAGGCTGAGGCAAGAGACTCGCTTGAGCCCAGGAATTGGAGGTTGTTGTGAGCTGTGATGGCAGGGCACTCTACCCAGGGGGACAACTTGAGGCTCTGTCTAAAAAAAAAAAAAAAAAGCAAGCAAGAAAGAAAGACATAGGATTTAAGGTAGACCCTGAATGATGAAAAGAATTGGGGTAGAGGAGAGAGAATTCCATGAGGAAAACCTAGTGTATGTTTTGGCTCAAAATAGGAAATAAGCATGCCATATTTCAAAGAATAGCAAAGAACCCATCCTTACCAGAGTGGAGGGCTCTTTATATTGGACAAAAGTAAGAAATAAAATTGGATAGGCACTTTAGGGACAAATTAATATAGATCTTAAAAGCTAGGCTAAAGAATTTATGCTTTATTTTGTAGTCTATGGAAAGTCAGATAGTTTGATTCAAGTAAAATAACTATTTTACAAAAATTAAGCTGTTGCAGAGGTAGAAAAGATTGGAGTTGAAGGAGAATTAGGACAAAGAGAAAACACCATTTTCCTAACTTATCCTCAATATACTCAGCATGCAGGTGGCTGATTTTATTTGGTTTCCTAAGTGTGCTTACATCCTGGGGGAATAGACTGAGCTGGGTATGTGAATTGCAATCAGCCTGACAATTATTTTCCTCACTGTAAATTAACAAATTGACCTTTCAATAAAAACAAATCTTAGTTGGTTGGACTACATGAGCTACTTGCTGCAATAAAATTTAAGTGACTATATGATTTTTGCTACTTAATACTAACAACACCAATAATAATTATAGGATTTAACATTTATCCAGTGCTTACCATGTGCCAGGCACTGTGACCAGGGTTTTATGTTATTATTTCAATTAAACCTTGCAATGAGGAGGAAACTAAAGCTCAGAGAAATAAAGTAGCTTGCTCAAGGTCATGTAACTTGACAGGTGAACTGTCAAACATCACTTATATTAGAACCATATTTCATGGCTCAGTGCCTGTGGCTCAAGTGGCTAAGGCGCCAACCACATACACCCAAGGTGGCAGGTTCGAATCCAGCCTGGGCCCACCAAACAGCAATGATGGCTGCAACCAAAAAATAACCAGGCGTTGTGGCAGGCGCCTGTGGTCCTAGCTAATTGGGAGGCTGAGGCAGGAGACTCACTTGAGCCCAGGAGCTGGAGGTTGCTGTGAGCTGTGATGCCACGGTACTCTACTCGGGGGGACAGTTGGAGGCTCCTGTCTCAAAAAAAAAAAACAAAAAACAAAAAACCATATTTCATTAAAATAATTGACAGTAATGTTTTCTGTTATCAAGCCATAGTGTTTTCATAGAAATTTATAAAAACACTGATAATAATTCTGAAGGTATGATTTCAGCCCAGCTGAGAAAAATATCCATGGAGTATGTAGAACTCCAGAGGCCTTTTCCAACCATTGATCTTCATTACTACAAAGGGCCTTTTAGAGTTTTATATTTAAAGTAAATGACTTTATACTTCCAAGTTATTTAGTCTTACAAATGGATTATTTAAATATTGGCTCTAAGTTTTAGAATGTTTTCAATAAGTTATATGCATGCTATGCTGCTTATTACCCAATTACTCACAAAACCCTTAATTTTTTAGTATCTGTGGGTGCAAAAGGCAATTTTCTAAAAAATTTTATACATGTACACATCCTCCCAGCATATCATATATGCAAGACTAAGTATGTTATTATATACCTTTTAAACAACTGACTGTAATATGATTTGACAAAAAGGATGGCATGATAATATATTGCCATTATATAGTATACCAAAGAAGAAGCATTCTTATATAGCAAAATCGTGTCTAGAATGTCCAAAAGATATTCTAGAAATATGTAACACCTTTTTGGAAGTTCTTTTTCATCTAAAGGCATGTTTGTGGGCAATATCTGCCTCTAAGTAACAGACTTATGAAAACTTCAACAGTTGAAACCAAATAAGTATAGTAAAGAGACCCCTGAATTTGAAGAAGTAAGGCAATCAGAAGCTGAGAGTTACACTAGCTCTGTCATCTGGCACTATAACTATCTCTCTAGATTTTTTTTTTTTTGGTACCTGTGAAAGAGTGCATTATATTACATTATTTCTAAGGTCCTTCCAACTTTAAAATATCATGCAAGGTTAAAAAAAAAAAAAAGGAATTTAGGTTTGATTTACCCAGGCAGCTGGCAGTTCTCTCCGCTTTAATCTGATGAAGAAAGAGAAAATCTCTTCTGCCCATTTGTTATTAAGCCCTTGACTATTAACATTAAAATAATTCCAACTAGATTAGTGTATTCTCACTAAAATTGGAAGTCTATAGAAAGTGAGATAGTTTGATTCAAGTAAATAATTATAAGTGGTAAACTTATTCTGTCACTAAACTTCAGAATCCTCCAGAACTTAACCAAATACATTTTAGCATCTGGAGGCTTACTAATAAATTGTAAGACTTGTTCTTAAAAAGAATTTCATCAACTTTTGAGGGCTAGTACTTAGCCACGCATGTAAGATACTTCTGGCAGTCTTAGAGCTGTAGTGATTTTCTTTTTTACTAAAGCATTTAATTTTGGAATCTTGATTATTCAAGTTTCAGGGATTTTCTATTGCTTTCAGGATTAGATCCAGTTTCTTTAACCTGACATTCTAAATTTGCCACAATTTGGCTTCTACCTACTTGTTCTTATCTTCTCTCCCACTCTTACCTGCTCAGACTCTCAGCCATAGCTAAACTGGTATGATCCTTGAGCCCCAGATATGTCATAGCATTCTTGCCTGCTTGCATTTATTAATATTAATGACATTCTCCTTCCTTTCCACTTTTCTGAATCCTGCCTTTTTTTCTTTTTTTTTCCCCCTTTTTTGCAGTTTTTGGCTGGGGTTGGGTTTGAACCTGCCACCCGGTATATGGGGCTGGTGCCCTACTCCTTGAGCCACAGGCGCCACCCTGAATCCTGCCTTTCTTAAGGGCCCAGCTAAGTCTCACTTTATCTACACATCCTTTCCACCCAGGCCTATTTTCAGGTAACCAGCTGCTCCCACAGCCTCTGGTGTCTCTACACTCATTTGACACTAAGATTCTGCCATCCTGTGTGGTAACTCTTCTTTATGTTCAAGTCATTTCTATCCAGTTGGTTTGTAAATTCCATGAGGGCAGAGGTGTCCTCTTTTACTTTTGGTTTTCTTTATTTGATGCTTTACAAATTACTGAAGTAATTCATGCTTGTTAAAACCTATGAAACTAAGCACAAAAATAATAAACTATTGAACCAGGCACATTTTAAATGTCTTATAGACATTAACTCATTTACTCTCACAACAGTCCAATAAAATAGATATTACTCTTACCCACATTTAATAGAGGAAGGAATAGAGGTAGAGGGAAGTAAGTAACCTGTACAAGATTAGGAGCTTGCCATCAGTTCTTATAAATAAAGTTTTATTGAATCATAGGTGCACCCATTCAGTTACTAAGAGTCTAAGGCATCTTTTGTGGGACAATGGCAGAATTAACTACAAAGCCTAAAGTATTTATTATATGATCCTTTACTGAAAAAGTTTGCTGACCATTGCCCAAGATCACATGGCTTATTAGCAGCCAAACAAGGATTTCCAACTTGGCTCTTTGGTTCCAGAGTTCATACTTCTAAGCACTCCACCATGTTGCCTCCCTCATATTCCTCCACCCTCAAGCCACCCTTTGAGGTAACTAGTGTTAACAACTTCATGTGCTGCATTCCATACTTTTTTTCTTGCAGACCTTTTCATACAAATGTGCACAATCATCTATTTATACACACACACAGAGTTGATTCTAGTTATTCATAGCAGTCATGTTCTATAAGTTGCCATGAATGATGAATTAGTGAATACTGAACTGCTCTTCTTAGGGGAATTATAGGGTTAGGATTTTTATCAACTAGTCATTACATAACTTGTGTTACGTCTTTTTCTATTTAAAGATACTTATTTAATATGTATTGCTTGTTCATTAACTTAAACTCACAGCTAACAGCACTATAATTAATGAATTCATGTCTGAATTAAAATTATCTAACATATATATTTCCCTGTAAAGTATATCACAGCCTTCTTGAACTTAAGAACACTAACCAGCATGTCAGCACTATAGTTGGGGGCCATTTTAAGTAGCAAAATCACTAAAAACCAAACAAACAAACTCACACAAACATACAAAACTTAGCATACAAAATGGACCAAGGAAAGGATACATGAAAGTATGAGAACTGAAACAAGAAGGCAGAGCATGGCCTTGTTTGACCTCAGCTAGAAATGTGTACTTCAGTGACTTAAATTTGTGATCACTCTCCACCTAACTACAGGTGACCACAAAAATTTAAAAAGTGTGGATTTGGGGGTTACAAATAAATTTTAGTGAGTAAGCAAATTCACAAATAAGGAATCTACTACTATAAGGTTGGTTAAATATGTGTAAGGTAATATCCTCTATATGGATTTATTGATTGATTCACTTTACAAAATAAAGTTATTCCATATACCTTACTCAGAAATTTGCTTTTCTCTTTGACTAGGTCATTAAATATGAAATGTTCAATTTTGAATCAAAAGTGTAGTTTATTATATCTTAAATAAGAAGCAGAACAATTAATCAAAGTGTGCACTAAACTATCAACATAATTTTGCCATCTTAATGGTAGCTTGTGTATGCTGGCAGCAAAGAAGCCCAGAGACGAAGTGGCTATGAAATCATAAAAGGTGTTTTCCACAGCTTGTTGAGAATTGAATATTTTTCCTTGTAAGAAGTTGTCCAAAGCCTGGAAAAAGTGGTAGTCAGTTGGTGAACATGGTGGACGACACAGGGTTTCCAAGTCCAGCCTCTATCATTTGAGCAGTGATGTTCATGCAACAGCATTGTCTTGTCAGAGGATTGGCCTATCTCTATTGACCAATCTTGGCTTCTTAATCACAAGCATCCTTATCATTTCTCACCATAAGCTTTTTTGAGAATATTCTCTTTTGGACTGTGTTTCAGCACTTCATCTTTATCCAACCATTGTGCTGAATGCATGTGATTGTCAAAAGGAATCCATTTTTCATCACACATAAAAATATGGTATAGAAATGATTTCGCCTTTATGTTGTGACAGCAAAGAAAGACAAGTTTCTAGACAATTTCTCTTTTGATGCTTGTTTAATTCACACAGAACCCTTTCTGATTTACTCAAATGAATGGTCCAATATTATTGGAATAGTAATGCCAAGCTTTGCTGCTAATTAATGCATAGATTGAGATGGATCTGCTTCCACTACAGCTCTCAGCTCATCATTATCCATCTTGGTCTTAGGTTGCCCACGTGGCTCATTTTCAAGATTAAAATCACAAGAATAGAACTTCTTAAACCATTGACATACTGTGCAATTCATTGGCCACATCCCTCTCAACCATGATGGAACTCATATTAAAAAATAACATGAATTCTAGACTTATCCATGGTTTCACAAAAATTGCTCTGAAAACAATTTGAGAGATCATAATCCAAAATATGCATTTGAGAAAATGAGGATATACCTTTATGATAAAAAAAAAAAAAAACCCAGGAAGTGTCAAAGTGCAATGCTAGAGATATCAGTTGTCAAACTTAGTACTTAAGGAAATTAGTCATTTCTTAGTTAATAACCTAATAACAATGAATTATAAATAGTTACAAAACTTGGTAGATATAAGGCTTTTTCCTTCTTTCTTTATGTCCACATATGCTATCACACATGTCATTTTATTTTATTTTTTGAGACAGAGCCTCAAGCTGTCACCCTGGGTTAGAGTGCTGTGGCATCACAGCTCATAGCAGCCTCCAACTCCTGGGCTCAAGGGATTCTCCTGCCTCAGCCTTCTGAATAGCTGGGACAACAGGCGCCCGCCACAATGCCTGGCTATTTTTTGGTTGTAGTTGTCATTGTTTGTCAGGCCCAGGCTGGATTCAAACCCATCAGCTCTGGTGTATGTGGCTGGCACCTTAGCCGCTTGAGCCATACATGTTTTTTTTAAATTAAAGGTATTTATATCCTACATGGCTAATCTTTTTTTATCTCTTTGCATTCTCAATATGTGGCAATCAGTAAATGTTTGTTGTTTAGTTTAGCAAACATTAATTTATCAACTAAGATGTGCCAGACAGTAAGCTAAGTAGTGGATTTACAAAAGGGAATAAGACATGGCACTCTGCCTTCAAAGATTATATTAGCTGGTAGTAAGAATCATCTTTGCAGTGAAACAGAATGTAAGATACATGAGGGAGGGAGTTTTTATCTGTTTTATTCACTGTGGCATCTCAGAATCTAAAACAATAGCTAGATTATACTGAGATTAAATAAATATTTGAATTAAGATTTTCATATTTGGGGACTGGAAGGAAGAGCATTTCTGGCTGAAAGAACTGCATAAGACCATATTTTCTGAACTTATTTGACCAGAAAACACTTAAGTTTTTTTTCTGAGAATCTATGTTCATAAAATGCATGTAAATGTACAACTAATGAATTTTTACAAACAACACATTCTTGTAACCAAAGTCAGATGTTCAAAAAATAGAACCGGTACTAACACTCCCTCTTATGCTTCCTTCTACTTGTTATCCCCTCTTCCTACCAAGAGAAACCACCATCCTGACATCTGTCAGCATAATTTCGTTTCACCTACTTTAGTACTTTACGTAAATGAAGTCACACAGTAGTACTCATTTGTATCTGGTTCCTTTTGCTCAGCCTTACATGTGAGAATCATCTATATTGTTAAGTATAGTTATAGATCAATCATTCTCATTGCTGTTTCCAATTTAGGGCTATTACAAATAATGCTGTTATGAACATTCTAATATATATCCTTTGGTAAACATATGTAAATATATGTGTTGGGTATACACTTATGAGTGGAATATGGGTCATAGGATATGTGTATGTTTAGCTTTATGAGATACAAGCAATTTTCCAAAGAGGTTGCACCAATTTACAGTCCCACAGCCAATGTTTAAGAGTTTTGATTGTTACACATCCTTAATAACATCTGATATTTTCTGATATTTAAAATTTTTAGCTATTTTAATGGATGTGTAGTGTTCTATGTGATTTTAATGTTCATTTTCCTGATGAAGTTCAATACATTTTGTTTGTTGGCCATTTGGATGTGTTTTCTTGTGAAGTGTCTTTTCAAGTCTTTGCCTATTCTATTAAGTTGTCTGTTTTAAGGAATTTTGGGAGATCTTTATATATTCTCAATATGAATCCATTTTTCAGACATATGTATTGAGAATATTTTCTCCCATCCTTGAATTGCCTCTTTGCTCTTAATAGGGTATCAATGAGTAGATGTTCTTAGGTTAATATAGTCTAATTCATCAATATTTGGAAAATACTTTTCTTTTTTGGAGACAGAGTCTCACTCTGTCACCCTGGGTAGAGTGCTGTGGCATCCTAGCTCACAGCAACCTCAAACTCTTGGGCTTGAGCAATCTTCTTGCCTCAGCCTCCCAAGTAGCTGGGACTACAGGCATGTACCACTACACCTGGCAATATGGAAGATGGATTGAATAAAACTATTGCCAGGGAGATCAGGGGCCACTGCAATATCCAAGGAAAGAACTGAATATGTCCTGAGCCAAGGTAGTGGCTGTGGAAGGGAAAGGAGAAAACAGATTTGAGAACTCCTTTAGAGAGAATTAGTAGAATTTAGTGAGAAAGGAAGCTGCTTCTAGCCTGGATGACTTGGAGTAGATGATGATTCACTTGTCTGAGAATGAAACTTAAGATCCAGTTTTAGAGGTAGTAGAAATAAAATGAATTTAAGGGATCTACAAAGTAGTCTAAGGTGCAGATGTTCAGAAAATAGAAGTACAGATATGAGACTCAGAACAGAAATAGGGACTTGAAGTCCTCTCTGTATAAGCCATAGCTGAAACCGTGAGACTAGGTGAAATTATCCAAGAAGAGAGCTACGAAAAGAAAATAATTGAAGACAGAACCCTGGGGGACAACCAACATTTAAAAGGAAGAACAACTAGAAAAAACAAAAGAGACTGAGATAGATGTGTAGGGATAGGTAAAAAACCAAAATAGTGTTATGGCAGCTTGAAGAAGAAAATAGAATATGTGGGCAATAGTCAGTTACTGCAAAGAAGTTACATATTAGGATAGGGTGACCAGACGTCCGAATTTTGGAGGGACAGTCCTGCTTTTTAACAATTTGTCCTGTGTCCTGCTGCATTTTTAAAAAGTCCTGATTTTTGGAAAGAATGCACGAAGGGGCTGGAGAACAAGAAGGGAATATACGGTTTTCGCCGCCATGTGGCTATTTCGCCAGAATATGAATTTTATATTATTTTTGTTAATTTTATAATGTTAAACTGTAATAAATAATTGCTGAGAAGTGATTATTGAGAACTGCTTATCAAAGTTTGCATTGTTGTCAGGCCCTGCCTGCCAGGTCTCCTGCCCCGTCCCCCTGCCCTGCGCCCCTGCCCCGC